>JABRWK010000129.1:0-22191 GCA_013372445.1 Hypothenemus hampei | reverse complement strand
GAAACAATTCAGTGCGAGATCACGTTTGTTCCGGTATTTTAAATAAATCCTTTCAAAAAAAAAAAAAAGAAAAAAAAAATAGAAAACATCCGGACGTTCCCATTTCATTCATTTTCAGGAAAAAAGAAACAACCGAAGGAAAATTAATAGGTGTCATATAGGTGTAAATAAAGTGATGATATCAGGTCTAGATATGGGCGTTTAATAACCCCAAGAGCAAACAACATGAAATGTTTGTGCGGTTTTTATGACGCTTAATCCATTTCCAGATTAATTTTACTTTTGGTAAAATTAAATGCAGCTCTGGAAATATCAACAGCTTTTTTTCATACTACCAAAAAAAGAAAAGTTTTATGAGAGATTGAAATTGTATGCCCCACAGAAAAACTCGTTTCAAACACAAGAAGATTCCTTTATAAATAAGGGATTTTTTCGTTGAAGCCCATCACATTCTGGAGACAAATCGTTACTAAAATTTTCAGCTTGAAGAGTTGAAATAATAGGTTTTTGTAATTGAAATTTCAACTTTTTTCATAATACATACCTACGCCGATCTGCTATTTTTCCCATAACCTATTAGTACCCCAAGCTGGTTCTTAAAGTATTTCTTTTTTACTAAACGAGAAGCGCACAAAGAAGAATTTCTATCTCTCGATCTCGATGATTTTAAAAGTTTTCAAAAAGCTCCCCTGTCGGCAATTTACTATCAAAAGACACCCACATACATATTTTTCTTAGAAAAGAACGAAAACACCCTTAAATGGAAAGTTACATTAGTAATAAATGGAAAATCAACCTAGAGAGCATTACAATGAAAAGATATTCCCGATCAAGTTTTCAGGTGAATGAACTGATATTTTCAAAGTTCTTTTCTACATCATACAAACCAGCAGGTGTTTTACAATCAATCCAGTTCGAAACCTTTAATAATAAATCCAAATGTTCAGAATTAATGGAACTCTCCTTCAACACAGAGAAACAGTGAAACAACCATTAATCTTCGCGGATAAAAACCGAAGTGAAAACGGAAAAAAATGTTTCGTCTGTACGAAATGTGTTCGTTACACGAAGCTCTCAATCAAAGGTCAAGAACTGGCCACATCTGTGGCTTTAAACTTGCCAATTAAAGTTTATCAATTTCACTTTCATTTTGGGATTTAGCCAACGAATTTCCAAGCCACACAATCCACAAAAGGTCGACGTGCTGGAAATAGAGTTTTAGTAAACTTCGAGTACCTATCTATCACAAAATATACTTCGATTCACGTGCTGAAGTTTGTTAATTAATTGAAATCCGTGAATGGGTAGGACTTGTAAGGTCGCTAAAGCGATTAATAAGTAATCAACCAACAGTACAAGAAATGGTGGCAGTTTCGCAACTGAAGTTAAATTAACTTTTATCGTGTGACATATTAATTGATTTCTCTTTTGATCGAAACTGATTTTCAGGCATGTTTATCATTCAAATCTTTATGGGAGAGAAATTTCGGGGAACCATATCCCTAATTGCTATTTAAGTATTTGAGAGAGTCGTCCGTAAAGTTTTAATAAAGTTGTTAGACTTGGTCTTCCATTGGGAATTCTTCTGTACATTTATTTTTTAAACGAAAAACGACAGGTTTCACGTAAACTTTTTTTATATAGCAATTATGATAAAGTCAAGAAAAAAATCTAATCGAAAAATTTCGAACTACTAAAAAAACAAAATTGCTTTTGGGTTTTTATATTATATATAAAATTTATATAAATTATGTACATACAACCGAAATGCAGATCAAATAAATCTCTTAAATTGTTAAACCGCAACACAGCAGTAACTTTAAAAATTAAAAAAAAAAAACTCATTCCAGTATAGTTTGTTTTTGAAAAAATTCCCTCAGAACTTGAAATTATTACTCTAAAACAACAAATATCATAACTCATTAGGTTATGATACACCAATTATTTTTAAGAAAGAAAATTTAAATTTTTATTTCAATTTTCATTTAGGAAGAAATTTATTCGCAGCCTTATGTAATTGAGTATATAGGGTGTTTATAAACTTTTCTTATAATTAAAAAAAATTAAATTTCATAACTTATAAAGACATGATACATCAGTTATTTAACAAATATATTTACGGATTACTGTGGTATAAAATCGTTTCAACACACTCTGAGTAAAAAAAGATTCCATTCAATCAATTAATCAATCAATTATGAAACGTCAAGTGAAATATCAAATCCCGAAGTCGCCCGTTGCGAACACACCCGATCCTAGGAGCTATACACAATTTCGCGGGACGAAAATTTATAATAAATTCATCATGTTATCCGACCACCTCATTAAACGTCATCATTTACGAAACCGTTCTGGATAATGGAAAATTTATCGTTCCCTCGGAACCTGACCGACTCGATATTAATGAAAGTGGCCTCATTCGTTGCTCTGTTTCTTTTAGAAATCTTTCATACATGTAATGATCAATTCAAGAAAGTTCTAAAGGGAAATCTTAAAAAAAATGTCTATGTTGTACGCGAGCGATACCCCAGAGGAATTATTATGTTTGAATGGCTCGTCTTCCGATTGTGCGCCCTGCATTTGGACGAATTTATCAGCATTGCCCGCTAGTATTTTAGGTAAGTTATTCCGAAAAACTTTTTTTAGGACTGAAGTTTTTCTCCCTCCTTTGTTTAGATATGATCCCAGTTTCTGAGGATCCTCGAACTGAAACGTTGAGAATGTATTCGTATGGCGTTGCCCTTCCGTCAATATGTCTTTTGGGGATCGTAGGGAATATATTCAATTTAGTAGTGCTGACAAGAAAAAATATGAGAGGCACTGCCTACATTTACATGCGAGGTAAGGCCCGGCAAATATATAATATTTTTTTATTACATATTCTATTCTCAAGGCTCAAAGAAATTTTTAGCAGTCATATTTTATATTTGATGAAATGGCCCTTTAACGAGCCAATTTCATCTTTTTGATTTGTGCCAGTGCTTTTCGGCTTTTTCTCAGCCGTAAGACAATCAACAACTTGAGTGGAATTTTTATGAAACCAGCTTATTTTTTGGCGGAAGTCCGTAGTGAGAGACAATTTGCGGAAAGTTCCGAGTTTGCGAGATAAAGGTCTCCCCGTTTAAACACCGAAATTGAATTAAATCAAGTCGTTTGACTTCCGCTTTTAAAGGCACGAAACTTTATTGGATATTTGACGTAATTTTTGGACGGCTAAATAAAGTGTTTAATATGGAAAAATCCAAGTTTATTCAAATTGAGCAGGCCCTCGAACACCAGAATTAATTTAAAAGTTTACTTTAGTGGAAATTTCCTGAACGTGCTCAAATTAACAGGAAATTGAACCGAACTTCTAAACCAACAGGTATATGGGAGTAGTTTAATAGGATTTGGAAAGTTTATACGATTACATAACCGACCAACAATGTCCCGTTTTGTTTGAACCGGGATGGAAGAAGATTTAGGTAATAATACGCTCCTTTAACTTGTCAAAAAAATATGGCCACACAAATGTCCTACCGACGTCACTTTGCTGCTAGATGGCGCTTATAATAGAAACCCTGCTTTATCTCCAAAGTTGTAATTAGGGGATAAAGCACTAGTATAAAGGAACGTCAATGTCATTTGACTGCTTGTCATATTGTATAATGTGATTCTCTGAATAAAGTCATGTTTACTTGCTTCTAAAAATTACGTATATTTAAAACATGTTTACAATAATATTCTTAAAATACCCAAAATACAAATATGAAAAATTTAAATTTAGTTTAGCACTTTTTTATAGTGACATGATCGAATGTCATCATTGACATAAATTTGTGCAGATCAAAATAATCGATCATTCAATTATTATTGTAATAATTACTATCGTATATCAGCCATGTTGAATGTTTAATTGGACATATTTTTTTATGTCGTACGAATATCTAAATCTATTTCTATCGTATTCTAAACTAAAATGAGTATAGTTTAATCAAATTTGGGAAGCATTATGGTCGCGTAATTTCCTAACAATACCCTTTTACATTTGAATCTGTACTTCTATTACATAGTAAACATGTTTTTCTAGTTGCATAATATTTGATGTAATGCGTCACTTCAAATAATTGTCAGGGAGATTTGTTGGATTACTCTGTTTTCTTAAGAAAATGAGCGATGATTATTTATCTGATAGCGAATTTGGGTTGGAATATAGCGAGGATAGTACGTCTGAGCCAGACGTGGACTTAGAAAATCAATATTATTTGGCAAAAACCATAAAGGAAGAAGATCTGCAAAGTGCGATGTTGGCTTTTGAAAAAGTGTTAGATATACAGGGAGAGAACCGAGGCCAATGGGGTTTTAAGGCGTTAAAACAGTTGGTGAAAATTCATTTCCAATTAAACAATTACGAGAAAACTATGGAAAGGTACAGGGAACTTTTAGGTTACATTCAGGGTGCTGTGACAAAATATCATGGAGAAAAATCTATCCATTCCATATTGGATTTTACATCGAGCTCAAAAGATAAGACGATGCTGCAAAAATTCTATGAAACCACTCTGGAAACATTACGTAGCACGAAAAATGAACGGTGACTTTCCAAATATAAGTTTATGGTAATTTAACGTTAAATTTTTCTGAAATATTAGTTTATGGTTCAAAACCAACACGAAACTAGGCACAGTGTTTCTAGAGCGCGGGGAATACTTCAAATTGTCAAATATAATAAAAGAGTTGAAGAATAGTTGCAAATACGAGGAATGCGATTCGGACCCGCATAAAGGTACATCGCTCCCTGGGACTTACCTTTATTCCCGTCATGTTTTATGGTTTTCCAGGGACACAAATGCTCGAAATCTACGCGCTCGAAATTCAAATGTACACCGAGCAAAAGAACAATAGGAAACTTAAAGAACTTTACGAAAAATCGCTTCGCATTCGTTCAGCGGTTCCCCATCCCTTGATTATGAGTATTATTCGCGAATGCGGTAACAAAAAAAAACCCAGCAATTTCCAAACTATTTGCGGGAAAGATCGTTTTTATTTTCAGGTGGCAAAATGCATTTAAGGGCGGGCGAGTTCGGTAAGGCGTACACCGATTTCTTCGAAGCGTTTAAGAACTATGACGAATCAGGAAATTCACGTAGAATCACCTGTTTAAAATATCTGATTTTGAATAGTATGCTAATGAAGAGCGCCATTAATCCATTTGATTCTCAGGAAGCGAAACCGTACGCAAACGATCCTGAGATAAAGGCCCTCACGTTGCTGCTAAATGCATTTCAAAACAACGAAATGGACAAGTTCGTCGGTATTTTCGAGAAAAACAAGGTCTGCATCTCGGCTTTTCGAGTGGGAGTAAACAACCCACATTATTAACAAACCAACTGGAGCTGTTTTTACAACTTAACAATCTTAACTGAGATGTATCGGACAATTGATTTTTTTTAGGAGTCTTTAATGGTTGATCCGTTTATTCGAGAATATTTGGAACAATTACTGAGAAGCGTACGTGGAAATGCCTTAATCAGATTGATAAAACCCTATAGAAATATTAAACTTTCATTTATAAGCGAGCAATTGGGCATTGGTGAAGAAGCAGTAGAAAACTTGTTAGCTTTCTATATTCTAGATGGGAATATTAATGGAAAAATCGATCAGGCCAATGGGATATTGAAGATGACCTCAAATCCTGTTAGTGGACATTACATTGCAATAGAAAGTTGGAGCAATAGTTTACTTGAAGCCTTTTCCTCTATTAAATTGTAAATTTTTAAAAATATCTTTCTAATAAAAAAGTGTTCTTAACACGACGAGTTTCTTGGAATAAATGGAACAAATGCGGGCGCTCCATTAAACTCGAGGATAAAACGCTTGTTCCAGAGAAGATATTTTCGCAACGCACCAACTATTTAAAAGCAAATAACCGCGCTTCCTATTAATATTTCATCGTTATTTCCAGTTTACAGACGCCAAAACCTCATTCCCAGGCGTGATCGTAACTTAAGAGAAAAAATACTGGATTACTCTGGAATAAAAATCGTTCTTTGTAGGATGATTTACGATAAGACAATGTACGATAACTGATGACCTTTTAAAATTGCTACATATTTTCTGGTGGGGTAAACAGACGAACTTCTATCTTTCCTGTTTACTTTAGTACAGCCAAGATGTAATATATTTTTATGTAATATACTCAAATGAGAGTTTTTATGGTGAAATTTTCAGTAATGGTACTGCTACAAATCAGTATGTTTCAAATTAATTTCTTTATTAAATGGTTAGTCAGCAGGAAAAACTTTCTCCAGGCCAGTTCACTTCACGAGATCTAAAAAATTAAAGCTGTATGAGATAAATAGAAACGGACAACTTACAGAGTGGTGTAGAAAAATTTTGAATGGTGCTAAGCTAGCAGGCTACAAATCAAAAATTTGAAACAATTTTAACGTTTTTTTTCATGTTCTTCAATCGGTAGTGGTACAAATATATGAAGAAAAAACAGCAAAAACACTGTCCTATTTTTCCAGATTCATTGTTGTTTCCTGAAGATTATCTATAGGTGCATATATACAATTCACATAGATATTTAGGAAGAATTCAGTTGCTTTTCGATTCGCGTTAGGCTGTTTTTGTATTTGGTATGTATATAAAATTCATCTTAAACAGCATCGATCGGCTTCCATTAAAATAATTTACACCCTATCGTCTGGAAATCCGTTGCGTAATGTCCCCCACGTTCGCTTAAGGAGTTTATTGAATCCGGACACAGCAGGTTTAGGCATTATTGAGTTTTCGATGCCGTTAAAACCGTTAGACTTTCAAACGATCACCCATTATTTATGGCACTGATTGGAAAAGGATCCGGAAACGACTAAAATTAATCTCCTTCGTCTCTAGAAGGAGAACTATCGATTATTTCCAGAATGTCGATAGTTAAGTTGATTAGATCCGAGACTCATCCAAGTGGTAAATCATAAATAAGAGCGCCTCTGACCTAAAAAAATGACGTGAATCAGGTCTTCAACAAGTGGCCTATAACCCTTCAGCTCCAATGCTATGGATAAGTATCAATTACTATGCCTAGCGTATGGGATTAACTTAATTCATTGGTGTGGTAAAAAATTTATTAAAATTCGGAATCGTATCTGTCATGGGAGTAAGACTATTTTTAAACTATATTTAAGGGACGCATGAGACTTAAGGCTTCTCTAGATTAAAATTTCTATGAGATTTCCTAAGGGGATTGCTTAACTATGATTTTCTTACATAGTAAGACAACAAATACTTTTTTTTCTGGAAAAATACACTTTATTGACGCAATGACAATGGAAATATAGCTATACCGCCTTCGTTAAAAATATTTTTTCCAGGACTCTTCA
Organism: Hypothenemus hampei; assembly: GCA_013372445.1. Taxonomy (NCBI): domain Eukaryota; kingdom Metazoa; phylum Arthropoda; class Insecta; order Coleoptera; family Curculionidae; genus Hypothenemus; species Hypothenemus hampei. Next base: position 14,830 of record JABRWK010000129.1, on the reverse strand, counting down.
CTTGATAACTTTCTTTTGATTATTAACAATGTAAATCCTCAATTCAGATGATAACATTTCTTTGGGTGGCACTTCTTCGAGAACATTATTCTCGAGATTAAGATACAACAATCTAGACAATGATCTAAACACATTTGAAGTAAAATGCTTAATATAATTTCCATCCAAATATAAAATTTCCAGATTCGGTAATTTCGAAAACGTAATCGGATAAATGTTTTTGATAAAATTCCTGCTGAGCATCAACAACTTCACCGAATCGGACTTAAAAAGTGACCTCTTGCTGCTGACAACGATGGCATTGTCTGGTAAAAGGAGTCTCGTTAACGACGGCGCTATTTTGTGGAGTTTATGGGGCACTCGTCTGATATGGTTGTCAGATAGATCCACCAATTCCAAACGAGATAGACGGTATATCAGGAAAATTGGAAATTTATGGAGATTCATGTGGTCTGCGTATAAAGTGTCCGCATCACGGACCGGCGAGTAAAACTCATCTTCTTGTGGAATCGAGCTGATTGATGTGGTTCCGGTGATATCCACACAATTCGTCTGGTTTTTTGGCAAACTCCATCGTGTTGTATCCAAGTAAGCCGTATTGCGATCACTGCATGGTTGTCCGTAAAGAAAGGAACATGACGCACCACAGATTAGTAAGAAACTACAACAAACAAATTTAGTTAAAATGCTAAGTTGATTTTGGAAAATAATGATGTCTATCCATGACTCTGGATAGGACCAATTGACCTGAACGACCCTTTTTTACTGTCAATGGGAAAGCTATCCAGAGAATGGATACTTAAAACTCTTGATGCTGAACCGAATTGGTGTCAGAGTCCCGGTGGGTTTGCAATAAATTTAACGATAGGAAATAAAACTTTCTCACAAACTTGGATTTACGGTATTCTAATCCAAAAACTAGTATAAAAGAAAAAGAAACGAGAAAATGTGTAATCAGTCCTAACCGCAACTAACTGTCTTTTAAGAATCGTTTAAAGAGTAGTTCTTTAACACACGTTCCTCCTAATTAACCTGATTTAAATCTACTTAACTAATTACTAAACTTACCTAAAAAAAGTAAAAAATACGCTTCGTTGACCCATTTCGTGATGAGAGGAGCACTCGCTGCTTTCTTACAATGACTAAAATCTCCGAATTACATGGAATTACAATTCGAAAATAAATCCTTATATCATTTTCTAATTTTAATCTTTCAAACGCATTCGTTACTTTCTACTGAAACAGTGCGCCATTCATTCTCGTTCCCTTGATACCAGACCAGGTGAAACCTATACAATTCTCTGAAGATAAATAAATAATCTATGAGTGAACGTATAATAATATTTATAATAGATAAAAACTCGTATTTTAAGCTACAGAATGTGTTTTAAAAGTAACGTGAGCAGTGGGGCGTTTTTTTTAATCATACAAAGTAGCTTTTGTAGCTTCGATATTGAAAATCTNTGTTAAAAAAAAACATTCATTATTACCTGGCAGCTGCACTGGAGGATAGTCTTTACCTGTAAATGCCTAATAGACCATACAACAGGAAACATAATACATCCACAACACAGTAAATCGACTAAAATAACTACGTTCCTCCACGCTAAATATTCTCTATCACCCTCTTCGCTTTCTTCCAAAATAATTTCAGCTATATTAGCCAAAACTTGTAAAGGTATGACCACCATAAACAACTTTTTATCTTTCGGAGTTAATACATGTTTAATAAAAGTCCATCCTGTTCCGATCAGTACCAAAACGACAAACAGCAAGGCACCTTTCAACAAATGTGCTACATAAAACAATATAGCCCAGGTTGTTAAATGGAAACCGAGTCGTTCAATGTAATGATAATTGACGCCGTGGAATGCAAGTGAAATGGATTTTAGGAATACTAGCACGGCCATCATGTAGTGGATTTTAAATACCAAATGTTTGGATTGTTTCAAGAGGAATACCCAGAACATGCCCGACAAAAAGAATAGAATTGACATCATACAGTAAAGGGCGGGCAAAGGCATTTCTCCAGCTGAGAGGTAATTGTTTCCTAAATTTCGTTCAATTATGTCAATTCCAAAGTCGATTACTGTTTCCGTTTTCGGATTGTAGTTGGGACAACTGTGAAAGAAGAGATTATACAGGCCTTCTTGTCTCAAAGTATCCACTGACATTAGAAACTGTAACAAACTATGTAATTAGTTTGACGCTAAATTCAGTTCTCTCGACTACTTACAGACGCATTATAATAGGTCTTATCGTTAATAACGAATTTAACAATGTCAAAGTTCAAGTCCCTACAGGCATTAGTTCTTGAAGAAGTTTTCATTTCATTTTCATCTTTGTATATGTGAATGGCATCAGATAATTGATTATCTGCACATTTCACATTAAGTCTAACACCAATATGTAGTTTAGTTTAACATTTAGTTTCAACTAATACGTCACTTACTTGCTGTTCTTCAAATCTAAAATGAAATAGATAAATTCTTCATTTTCGTTTTTGTTGGCAATATTTTTCTCAAGAATACACTCCTCTTGATGGTTGTCGAGATAGGGATTCATTGCATCAGTAATGGTTTTATCCAAACTAAAGCCAAACTAAAATATGTACGTTTATTTCAATTTCTGGCTAATTTAAATGAATTCAAGTTTACATACCAATGCACTATCATTTTCTAGATTGGTATGGAAATTGTAAAAATGTACTTTCAAAATACCGCCCTGATAAAATCCAAACGTACTTAAACCTATGTATCTTCTGGCATCGTTCTAAAAGCAGCATCAGCGTTTAAGTTCTTTCTAAATCACTCAAAGCGTTAGAGGAACTTACTGTGATTTGTAATTTATGAATTCTAGCAGAACATTGATGCATTAATATCAGAATGATTGCATTTAATACGGTGAAATGCATCTTTTGAATAATTTATAGCAATAAAAAACCACACGTAGACTACTTAAGGTTATAAAACTGATTACGTTCTGTAAATATTTCTTTAATAACACGCATAAGACTAACTGCGTTTTAATATAAACATTCCATTAATCTTAGCCATAGAATTCACACAGTAGAGCTGTGATATCACAAAACTTCTTAAAAAATTCCAAATACAAATGTGAAGTTGAAAATTAGAAGTTTGTAGTGACATTCAGATGTCATTTGTCAAAATTGTAATCATTTACATGTCTACGGTTTAATATAATTTTTATAAAATGTTTCAGTTAAGTATGAAAGGAAAATTTACAATTATAATAGACACTTACAAAGAATATCGATTTCATTGTAAATTGCTTCTACACAGTTTCACAAATTTTTCTTGTTTCTAAATATAAGTGTTAAATTGAATATCAAATTGTCTCAAATGTCTAGAAGTGACATTAAGCTGTCAATTAACAAGATTTAACCTTTAAACGTCTATCATTAAAAATATAAACATAACCTTAAATGTTTGCAATTAACATGAGTATGGAGGGAAAGTTTGAAGTCATAGCAGGAACTTACGAAGAATATCTATTGGGATATCTCTACGACCCAACGGTAAGTCGCTTTTTAACAGTTTAAGAATTTGTAAAAAAAATAAGTTTTTTACAGAACAAATCCTTAACTCAAAGTTTCGCTTCACATGATCATAGTGGCAGTATAAGATGTTTGGCCACTCAAGGGCATTATTTGGTGTCAGGAGGTTCAGATGATCGAATTGTTATTTATGATTTAAAATCTAGAAAGGAACATTGTATGTTGACAAATCATAATGCCACCGTTAGCGCAGTTGCTCTCACCAAAAATCATTCGCATGTGATTTCTTCAAGTCAGGACGGAGCCCTAGCCATAGTGCGTACGGGCAATTGGCAATTGGAAAAATTTTGGGACAAAGCACACAAAGACGCCCAAGTGATTGATATTGCTGTCCATTCTAGTGGAAAATTAGCATTAACTTTAGGCACTGATTGCACAATTCATACGTGGAACTTAGTTAAAGGCAGAGAAGCTTATATAATTAATTTAAGGAGTAAATGCAAGGACGCAAAGAGTTTGGAGAAGATTGTTTTTGCACCAGATGGAAATAGATTTTTGATTTATGGTGGTAAATATATAGAAGTTTGGAGCATAAAAGTTGGAGGAGCACTAAAAGTACTCGAACACAACCAAAAAGTTACTACCTGTACTTGGATAAATAATAAAATATTATTTGTTGGTTATGAGGATGGCAACATTGCAACCATCAACTTGGATTCAGACAAACGTATTTCTAAGCTTGCTCACAACAGTAGGGTAAAAGTGGCACAGTATCATGACGGATACCTTGCAACTGGTTCTAGTAATGGAGAAATTAAAATATGGTCTAGAAATCTGGAAGAATTGGCTAAAATAACCACAGGCTGTCGCATTACATGTCTTACAGTTGCCAATTGGATGGCAAATGCTAAAAACGAAGTAAAGGTTGAAGAAAATGATGTACAGGAGTCAGTCGCGGTCCAAAGAGCAACTAAAAGCGTAGTTGTAGTTGAGGAAAGTGAAAACGAAGATAATGAAGTAGTAGAAGTTGTGACTAAAAAAAGAAAAACCCGGACACAAGGGATGAAAAAAAAGAAGAAAATAATAAAAAATAAATCTTTATAATTGCAAAAATTAACATTTATTTTAAATTGTAGTAATAGGTTAATATCTATATTAAGTCTTCATATTTACTTACTTAAACATGAGCTTTAATTCATCCCTTATCTTTATCACAGCTTCTCTAAATTCCTTAATATCTTGGAAAAAGAAAAGCAATTCTTTCACTTTTACACAAAACTTAGGGAAATCAGAATCTGGAAAACAACTAATTAATGTTTGAGCATTCTTTCGGTTGTTTTCAAACACCTTTCTCGCACATCTTTATTAATTCGTCCACAGTTTTAAAAGCATGTTTCAATAAATAATCTCTAAACACTGTACTCCAATATTTTTGAATTCTACAAAGTATTTGTCATTTTGTAATGTTCTATAGAAATTCCAAATTGTAACCTTTTAAGACAGCCTTCAAAAGACCATGGACTACCTTGGAGATCACTCATTTTACTGATTGTATCTCCAAAAGCTTCCTTGCAGCAATGCAGTATAATTTGAGATATCACCATTTGCACTTTAACTTTAATTTTAACGAAATCTGTTTGGTTAACTTTTTGTAAAATTTCTTTCGATGAACAGGATTCAAGACCATTAATTAAGGCTTTATTTCTTAAATTAATATCGTTTGTCAAACATATCTAAAATATCTCGTATTATAATGCAATTTTAATTGTTGCAGGATATTTACCACATGGTCAAATTTTTCCTTTGCCTGTAAACAACTAGCTAGGATTTTGTCATCTGGAGTTGTTCCTACAAATTTTTGATTGTCTAAATCATCAATTGATTGGCCTAAAAACTTCTACAATGTAGTTAGTTATCTTTTTAAGAATTTCTAATTTTACCAAATAGCCTGCTTTCCGGGTGGGTTAAATATTCATTTATACATTTTTGAGCGATTAAAGCTTTAGATTTAACTGAACTTTCATGTTTAATATAATCAAGTTCTTGCAACACCATCCAAGGCACATAAATTATTAATTTTTGGTCATCTAGAATGAAAGATGAAAATTCATATCTCTTTCGCGTAAGTTTTAGAAGCGCGCCTTTAGCTCGGTTTTAAAGTTGACTTTTTCATTCATCCGTTTAAAATTACTCTAACATCACGCTAAATGGTCACTTCTAGTATCGCATTTTTAGAGATGAGCTAATTTATATATGGATATCATCGCTCTCATATTAAGTATCACTCAACTTGACAAATTGACAATTTTCAGGTTAAACAAGTTTAAAATACAGTAAATAAATAATATAATACACCCACATTTAAATTTAACACACACTAAAAATCATTCTCATCTTTCAAATGAGCGCTAAAATCCACATATAAATTGACTCATCTCTGAAAATCCTCTTTAGTTGCGATACTAGAAGTGACAATTTACCGTCATTTTAGAGTAACTTTAAATGGATGAAATTAATAAATTAATTTTAAAGCCGCGCGTTTAACGACGCTTTAACGCTTAATGGGAGATATGAATTTGGACCGAAAAATCAAGATTAATCAAACTTACCATTCAATTTTAAATTCAATAATTCCTTAATTTTAGCCAAATTATGAATAAAAATATTTGTATCTACAACAATAGCTGTAATTTTCACTTGCTTAACGCTGCTACTTGATTCAGCAGGATCCCATTCCATAGAATTATCCATTTCTTGACTATCATTATTAACTTTAGAGTTCAATTGTAAAGAAGTGGATGAAATAGGTTGCAATTCACATTTTTCTTCCTTCATACTTAAATGGGGTCTTTTAATTTGAGTTTCATCTTCCCTATGGGAAATCTTTCGTTTTATTGCGACCGACTTTGTGGTATTTGATCTGATTTGGGACAATCGCTTGTTAACTGAAGTACTACTTCCAGTGATACATAAATTTTTAGAATCATTTATTAATTTGATCGATTTTGGGCTTTTATTCATTTGAATATTGGCTTTTAACGATAACAAACGCGTTTGGGAGAAGCTAGAAAGAACAGGCGATTTTGAATTTTCTTCAGAGTTAAAAGTGACTTTTTCAACACTCCCTTGAGTGACACTACTTGCTGGTTGTGGCGTTGAATTTGGCAACAAATTTCGCATTTGCACCTCCTTTTGAAGACTTTCTCTTAATGCTAATAGACGATTTTGGGATCGGTTAGTATATGTTCGAGACGTTAATATTTCGGGTCTCTTTGGAGTGGCACTGCTGTTTATTTCAGGTATACGACGTATTGCACGTTTGAACCTGTTTTGAATACTTGACATAATTATGTAGTTGTTTGCAACAGAATTGAAAAATTTTCTGTAAAACTCTTACATTTTGTCGTTCAAACTAAAAAACAATTAGTAAGGTTAGTAACGAAAAATAACAAATATCTTCTATTTTATTGATGTACTTGATTGCCATTGGCCGCTTATGCAATAATAGAAGAACAATAAATTTCATTAGCAGCAAGCAGAAGGGAGAAGGGATGGAGGTACATCAAACGCGCAAGGTGCGTCTTCTCCATATATTAACGTAAATAGGAACATTAAAGTGATTTTGGCTGGTTGCCGATTGCAGAATTGTAATAGTGAAGGAAGAAGAAAAGTGGCAGAGACAAAATTTGACAATTTTGTCAGGTGAAAATAAACAATTGACATAATAACTGAATTCCGCCATTTTCGAAATTCAAGCAGGATCAGGTCTAACCTTACTTAGAAAGTGTAATTCTTGTGTTGTTATTGAGAAAAGCAAATTATTAAAGATGAGTGTGGCTTCAACGACTTCGGTCGTGTGCGAAGAAGACATGGTCGACGATTGTGGACCTATACCTATAGCCAGATTAGAGGTGTGTTGACCCCCAGACTTGTATTTTGTATGTTTTACTGTTCTTTGCTTCAGGGTAACGGCATTAACTCTGGAGATATAAAAAAATTGGAAGAAAATGGATATCATACAATCGAATCTGTAGCATTTGCTCCCAAAAAGTATTTGCTTTCTATTAAAGGCATATCTGAGCAGAAAGCAGACAAAATTTTGGCTGAAGCGTCCAAATTTGTTCCTATGGGCTTTACTACTGCAACGGAATTTCACAAAAAACGAGCTGATATGATCACTATTACGACTGGTTCAAAAGAACTAGATAGATTGCTTGGAGGTGGCATTGAGACTGGCTCTATCACAGAAATGTTTGGAGAATTTAGAACTGGAAAGACGCAGATATGCCATACATTAGCTGTAACTTGTCAAGTAAGTTTCTACACATATTTTTTTAACCCAGCTTAATAACTTATAATTTTATGTAGTTACCTGCAGATTCTGGTGGAGCAGAAGGCAAATGTTTATATGTTGATACAGAGGGCACATTTCGACCAGAAAGACTCTTGGCTGTAGCTGAACGTTTTAAAATGGACGCGCAAAAAGTGTTAGACAATGTTGCTTTTGCCAGAGCTTATAATACTGACCACCAGACTCAGCTTCTCATACAAGCCAGTGCTATGATGGCAGAATCTAGGTATTTTTGTTCTCCAATTTTATCATTACAAGGTTTTTTTATTATTGTAATCCTATCAGATATGCCTTATTGATTGTGGATAGTGCAATGGCTCTGTACAGAACTGACTATTCTGGAAGAGGTGAACTGTCAGCAAGACAAATGCATTTGGCCAGATTTTTGAGAATGCTACTTCGATTGGCTGACGAGGTAGATTGCTTTAATGCAAACGTATTACCTTAAGTATTTTTTTTCAATTTTCAGTTTGGAGTGGCAGTTGTAATCACAAATCAAGTTGTGGCTCAAGTGGATGGGGCTGCAATGTTTAATGCGGACCCCAAAAAGCCAATTGGTGGAAATATAATGGCACATGCGTCTACTACTAGATTATATTTGAGAAAAGGTAATATTACATAATAATTAACGCTAAATAGAACCTTGACTCAGTTTTCTTTTTTAGGACGTGGTGAAACTAGGATGTGCAAAATATATGATTCGCCTTGTTTGCCTGAAGCTGAAGCCATGTTCGCCATTAATCCGGATGGTATTGGCGACGCAAAAGAATAAAAATCATTGTATGTTGTTAGAAGTCTTCCAACTATATTTGAGTGTGACATCGTGTGTTTTCTTTAATATCAAGTTTTTACACTTGTTCAGTGCCTTTTCAAAGACATTAATGCCTAGATATCAAAAGTTCTTTTGTGGTATGGAATATGTTTTTTCTTAACATTTGCAGTTATATATTTAAGTTGGAAAAGTTTACATAAGCTAATATTAGATAAGGGAGCATTTGAGTCAATTGTGATACAAAATATAGACTACCTACCAAGTCAAGTCTCTTATTATCTCAAATTTCTCTTGATTGAGTACTAAAATTAATTGTTAATTACTTTTTTTAATTAGAATAATTTTTTTTTTAATCCGAATCTTTTATTGAACCCATTTTGATGAATCAAATGAAACAACTGCCACTTTTAGAAATACTGCATTTGCTTATTTGCTCTAACAATTAGTGTTCGTTTAACCTAAAAAAATCTTAAAAGTGTCATCAAATTATTAAAAAAAATATAAGTATATAAAAATAAAACATTGAACCCTATTACACAAAAAGTCTTAGCCCGCCCTGTTGCCAAGTTTTCTCAAAATTTTCAATCCCTGTTCTTCATACTCTTTGCGCGATAGCCAAAATTCGTCGCGATCTTTCATAACTTCAGCTAAAACAGCACCTCCAATAAATACCATGTCTTTTCGTCTTGGTGGATCTTCAATGCGAATCTTAAACTTATTTAATTTCTCCGTATCGTTTTTCAGCACTCGTTCCAAGTACAGTTGTTTAATTTCTCGTTCCAACCTAGAAGGAAGACCTGGATACATGGTAGAACCTCCAGATAGCACTATGTGTTTGTACAATTCTGGCCTCATATCAATATCAGCAGCCTACAAATGTAGTCTGCATGTTAATCCAATTCTATGTATTTTTTTATGTAAATATTACTTGAATGGTATTGAAAATTAATTCAGCAATTCCTTGGCCTTCAACATTGATTAAATGCGGTTGAAATAACGCTTCTGGAGCCTCAAATCTTTCACCTCCAACTTTAATTACACGTCCATCAGGCAGTGTATAAGGTTCTACAAGAACTGTTGTTTCTAATGCCAACCTTTGCTCCGTTTCTATATCGTAACCTATATAACACAGTTTTTCTTTCATCATTCTCACCTAAATCAAAGAGTACTGTTACGATTTCATAACTTTTTTAGGGGAAAACAAACCGTTTCAAAATCAGCGGAATGATTAAAAGCGTAACCTCTAAGCAAGAGTAATTTAATTAAATATCTAGTAATATCTCTGCCAGCAATGTCAAGCCTTCTTGTTAAATGTGGTAAAGCATATTCTTCATAAACTGGACAAATATGCGTCACACCATCCCCTGAATCCACTACAACTCCTGACAAAAGCCCTTGAGCGTATAAAGTTAATACTGCTTGGATTGCCACGTATGCTCCTGCAAAGCCGTACTTTTCAAACATGACTTCAATCATTTTTTTCACGATTTTTAGTCGGGTTCATTGGTGGCTCAGTTAAAAGAATCTGAAAATTCATTTGATCAAAAATCAAATGTTCCAAGAAATTTTACATCCATCCTATATTTTTGGTGCTACATAGGTATGTATTTTGTACGAATGCTAAAGGATATTTCAAAAAATGTAATAGAATTATATATATTGAACATCCAAAAATACAGAGTGGACACAATCTTTAGCCTGAAAGCGTACGTTTTAAAACATACTTTAGTATTTTTAGGATCTAAATTCATTTTCTTGGAGCCAAAAGTGTAGTCCCAAACGTGACACATGTCCTCCCAATTGCGTACTACTCCATTTTCCATAGGATAATTAACTTCCAGTAGCGATCTCAAAGCTGAGGCTTCATCACCAACCATAAGGTCCTATAATATTATGTGTTAATTTTTTATTCGTTATTTAATCTATTGATTAGTTGTTATCAAGCCTTACTTACAGGAAGGGTACTTGCAACTTCCTGTGTGCATGTAATGCGAAAAATTTCAATTAAAAAGCATAACAAGAGATTAATTGAAGAAAACAACGATTTCATCAAACACTATAAATAATAAACGACTAACTTACATCGACATGTAAACCCTAGAAATGAATATGAATTAAAGTTTCAGATAATCGATTTATCGCGTTTTTAAGATGACTAAATTTTTGAATATTTTACCTTAACTTCGATATCTCCAATTTTGTTTACTGCTCTAATGATAGGCCTGCCCACCATTGAAGGGAAAATGTGAGCGGGAAAGTTGGAGCCGGCATATCCACATTTAACAAACTATTAAGAAAATTGTATTTTTTTTAGTTCCGAGACCGGAAAACATGAAAATACTGATGAAACTGATAATGGTTTACTCACCCCGGTGCCATTATCACACACAATAACTTTTCTACCTTCACTATCCATTGTATAATTATTTAATGTTTCTATAGTACATCTAAATTAATAAAATATTTTATTAAATGTTATTTTCATTTAAAATTAGTCATCTGGTTCTTGCGAACTGAAACTTTTACCACACCTAAACTCGCCACTATGAAAACTGACAATCAATTGTCAAAATGACGTTTGTCTGTCAAATTATAGATAAAATGACAACCGATAAATTCAATAAATAACCAATGACGGCTCACCTCTTTCCTGATTGGTACATTTCTACTGTCAAAGCAACATGGCCGACAGATTATCTTTAGTTTATTAAAATAAAATTAGAAAGACTTTTTTAGAAAAGTACATATAATGGTGTCCCCGAAAACAGTCTTGGGTGTGTGCGCAGGGGTCTCGGCCACAATATTTCTAGGCTACTGCATCTATTTCGACAAGAAACGGCACAATGATCCAGATTTCAAAAAGAAACTCCGCGAGCGTAAGTTGAGGTTATGTGACATCAATGGAGATCTATATATGAATGTTATAAAATTTAGGACGCAGGGCCCAGAAGGCGGCCGCATCCTCGGGTAAACGCTGCAAGACGGTATTCCCTGACATGAAAGACCACGAGGCCGTACAACGGTTCTTTTTACAAGAAATCCAATTGGGTGAAGAGTTGCTGGCTGCTGGGGATCTTGAAAATGGAGTGGATCACTTGGGCAATGCCGTTGCAGTTTGTGGACAACCAAATGACCTATTACAGGTTAGTGTCTTATATTTTTATACCATTCAATGACAATTTGAATTCTCTTCAAGGTTCTCCAACAAACTTTACAACCGGAAGTGTTCCATTTGTTAATCAAGCGATTGCCAACAGTGGCCCCTCGGTTAATGAAAGCACAAACCAGCTCGTTGCAGGATGACGACGTAGAATAACGAAAGAAGATTTTTTACGTCTAGTATATTTTCTTTTAGTGGCAAATGATGATTTCTTCTCTAATGAAATTTTATTTTTCCCTAAATAAAATTGTGTTTAGGTAAATAGTTAATGACTGAATTAGAGTGGGACACCCAAAGAAGCTTTGGTTAGTGCTTGACTTAAATTATTTCAAAGGCGTTTTCTCGTAGCGTTTTGGGGAACAGAAATTAATCTGCATCATTTTTCACTAGAGGAAATCACAATAGAGAATCTGAACAACCCATTTTTTGATCACATTGTACCTTAATTCTTGTTGTTGTTATAAACAAATAAGGCTATTTTATAGCAGAAGTGTTGTTTTTCCCTTTATTTATGTAAATATTCATAATAAATCGTCATTAAACATCCATTATTGGTAAGAATGATGTTACAATTGCGACAACTCGTACAAATAGGCTCCCAATAATTTGGTCTGCGGAAAAATCAAAACATTAACCGTCCGTTCTAGTTCTATCTTAAAATCCTACCCCTTCAATATAATTCCTTATATCAATCTTCTCATTTTGAGAATGAGCTCCATCGTTTCCACATCCAAGTGGCAGTAAAATTACATTTTTTTCAGTAGCTTTTTGCAGTACTAAAGTTACTGGAATACTACCACCTTCTCTGGTTAAATCAGGTTTCACCCCATAAACATGTTTGGTCGCTTTAACCCCTACAAAATGTTTATTACGTAATAACTTTGACATAAAATAAATGTCAAATACCTGCACTATAGTGAGGATGAAACGGGTCTTCCATCCATGGAAGTCCACCGGACACCATGTAAACCTTCATTTCATTCGGGCTTCCATACTTTTGCCATTGATCTTTCACATAATCAACCACATATTTTTCAATTTGTTTTGGTTCTTGATTGGGTACCAATCTAATAGAAAATTTTCCAATGACTTTGCGAGGAATAACCGTTTTTTGGCCAGCATCACTGAAGGCACCTTCAATTCCATGAATGGATAATGAAGGGAACCTCCAGCGATGCATTAAGATTTTCGTTTTGTCCTCGTTATGGAGCAACTGTTTGGAACCAATATCTTCTTTAAATTCACTGACACTAAACTTGATTTTATCGTACAAACGTTGCTCTTCAGGTGTTACAGAAACCACTTCGTTGTTTATGTTGGTCACTAAAATCTGGCCATTTTTATCAGTTAAAGTACCCAGAATGTGGATCAAATCGTTCATGGCCTCGTGAACCGATCCTCCATATACGCCACTATGCAAATCTTTTGCTGCGCACTCAACTTCTATATAAAAATAGGTCACGCCTCGTAATCCGTAAGTTATACACGGATGCTCCGTGCCTAGCCAGTAGTTATCTGAGATACAGACAAAGTCAGTGCCTTTCAAAAACTTGTTCTGTTCCGAATAGAGCAACGGTTCTAAACCTTCGCTTCCTGACTCTTCCATACCCTCAAAAACGAATTTTATATTCACCTAAAAAGAACGTAATTGAGAAAAACTTTAATAGATATTTGTATTGGTTTTAGTACAGGAATTTCTGTTCCAATTGCCTTATATGCCTCCAAAGTATGTAACCAAGCTAATACTGGTCCCTTATCATCAGAAGCGCCACGCCCATAAAGTTTTCCATCCTTTTCCGTTAAAACGAAAGGTTCAGTGTTCCAACCGTCTTCTTTTAAGGCAGGTTGTACATCTAAATGTCCATAAACCAATAATGTTTTCTTTTTGGGTCTGAACCAAGGTTTCCAAGTAAAACAGGTGGTAAAGGTAATTCAGTACCATTTGGCAATTTTTGGATACCAATGTCACGAAGTTCAGTGGTAGCACCTAAGGCTTGTAGTTTTGCGGAGGCCCACTCGAGCATTCTCTTGATATCGGGTCGATTTTGAGGCCATGCTGATACAGATTTGATTGCTACTGATTCTCGTAGATTTTCAATGTATGCTTGTTTGTTCTCGTCGATTTTCCTATAGGTATATATTATTTTCTTAGTTCCACTAAAAATGAATCAAGTTACCTGAATAATTCAGGCAATGGACCTGGAGGGCTCATTTCTCAAACTGTTTATGAGTTAAAAGTTCAATAGAAATCTGTTTTATAGCAGGTAGTCAGTTATTATTCAATTTATCTGAACACTAATACCATAGGGTTTTATCGCAAATTACGCTTGTTAACCACTTAAATCATAAACAAAATACCATAAAATTAGATAAAAATTTCAGTTTGTAAAAAGAAAATTCAAAATAAATTTGAATGGACTTTATTCATTTTAAAGTTTGACAAGTAGAAAATACGTTGCAAACCTTTGAATGGTTTTGTCAGCTGATCAGCTGTCTTTAATTAATTGTACTGAATTTGGAAAACATAATTGTACTAGAATAATTTGTACAGTTCACTTGTAAACATTTTAATATTGTTCTAAATCCCAGGAATGCTCTGGTAATAAATTAATTAGGTATTATCTTTTAAAAGATTTCGAAATAAAATACGGGATTCAAGTGAATCTATTTTTTTGCAGTAGGCTCTTAGGGCCGTATTCATAGTCGCACCTTAAGTCTTCCTCAGCACTCATGTCTTCCTTGACCAATGAGGAACGACTATTCATTGCAAACAAACACTCCTTATTGGTCAAGGAAGACATGAGTGCTGAGGAAGACTGAAAGTGCGACTATTAATACAGCCCTTATAGGTATAACATGAGTTCTTATAACAGGCCAGAAAGATTTTTTCATTTATATTACGTGGATCATTCAAATATTATAAAAGAAAATTAAAACAACAATTGCTGAGGCAAATAAAAAAAAGAAAGACAGGTTATTTTTCTACATAATCTCTTTTGGTAATACATTTCTCCCAGTGACTGGGATTGC
>JABRWK010000128.1:183857-242782 GCA_013372445.1 Hypothenemus hampei | reverse complement strand
AATTTTTGACTTTTTGAGACTCTTTTTCTCAAAAACGAATCGATACATTTAAAATCTAATTAGATTCCTATATGCAGTTTTGAAATACCTTTAAAATTATGTGCTATTCGAATTCCCTTCCCATTTAAAATTTTGGGGGTGAATACCTTCCTGCATAAGGGGTTGCAGATAGGTGTGTCCGACTTATTGTTAGCCTAAAATGTTTCCCCCTCAGAAATAAGGTTTACGTGTTCGAGCGTTTTTTCATAAATTCTCTTAGCTGTTCAAAACTGTGCGTGTTTCGTTTTTAATGGGTCACCCTATATATACAGTGGTGGAAGAAAATCTGCATACAGCCGAAAAAAATCTGTTTTCTGTAATTTTCGACCGATTTTATTCAAATTTTGTATAATGAAAATTCAAGTCAAAACTCAGTTTATGTGTTTGAGCAATTATTGAAAAGTTCATTTTTGGAGTAGTCTTTGGGGCCTTAGAAATACCCTGTTTTGGAAACTTTTTGTGTGGTGGAAATTTTTTAATATGATTTTAATAATCTTGTAGAGCGGATTTTTCTACATATATCCTGAAAATTTGATCAAAATTGAAATACAAATAAGGGAGTCAGAGCCTTTTAAAATCGTCAAAAAGTGACGGTTATCAAGCAAAATGATAAGATTCGGTCTTTTTTGACAATTAATTTAATAAGTAAGGACTCATTTTGCTCATATAAAAAACATACCATGAATAAAATATTTAATGAAAAATAAAATATAATTAAAAAAAACCAGATGTAATAAAAAAAATCAAAAATTTAGATCTACAATTAGAAAATAGCATGCAAACTATCAATTTCAAGTTTGGTATAACATATTAGATTAGATAATAATTAATTTTTGACTAAATATTTGCAATTAAATTTAAGAATAGATAACATAATTAGTAGATTGTTTATTTTAAATACATCAGTGGTAATTTCAAGGATGCCAGTCATTGTTATTTTTTTACTTGAAATAATCAGAATAAACTATGTATTAACAAATTTGCCCTCATATCTCAATTTCAATGATAAAACGATTTATAAAGATGCCATGTTAGGTCAAAAATACTTAGTACTTTCATTTAACTTTAAATAACGAAACCATAAACAAGTAAAGAAAAATCAATATGAATTATATACAAAGTATCATTATTATAGTGGCTGTGTTTAATAAATTCTCAGAAGCCGCCCGATTATTGGGTGTGTTTCCAATGCCAGCAGGTAGTCACAATATTTTGGCAAATAAATTAATGGTTGGTTTTGCCAAAGCTGGACATCATGTTACCATGATTTCTTCTCATAAAACAAAAAATATACCAGCTAATGCATCTTGGGATGACATTGTTTTAGATGGTGTTGCAGATAGATTCGAGAGTAAGTAATTGTTTTGTTATCAGTTCTTATTACCTATAAACAGGAGAAATCTGTGTACAGTTATAATGATTATTTCACGCTCTTTTTAAATCATTTTAAAGAATCAAATTTTGCTACAAATTAGGGCACAGGCCGTGTCCAACTCGATTAACTCTACAATATATTTTTTTTTTGGTATCTATACAGGGGAGTATATTTCTTACTTATACAGTGTGGCTCATTTAAAACCGAACCACCCCTGTAAAATCTTTATTTATAGTCCGATTTTGATGATTTTTTTTTAAATTGTTGACCATCAAAAACTATATCCTGGAATAACCTTTTGTCGCGTTCGCTTAAAAACCAAGGCCTACTTTGCCTCATTTTCATGGCTAAATTTCAAGAAAACCGTTTAGAGATTTTTTTTCTTAATTTGACTTCGGGGTCGTGTTTAGAATAATTTCAAATAGTTCTACCCCAAATTTCATTAAAAAATGTTTGTTTTTAAAAAAGTTACAGGGCAACGAAATATACCCAATTTAGAGAGGAATATCCTTGTAAAATCTTTATTTGCGGTTCGATTTTGATCTTTTTTTTTTCATTTTTTTTATTTTTATTTTTTCTTAAAAACTTGTCCCGAGATAGAGTTTTAGACGCCGTACAAGTTAAAAAAAATTTATCAAAATCGAACCGCAAATAAAGATTTTACAGGGATATTCCTCTCAAAATTGGGCATATTTCGTTGCCCTGTAACTTTTTTAAGAACAAACCTTTTTTAATGAAATTTGGGGTAGAACTATTTGAAATTATTCTAAACACGGCCCCGAAGTCAAATTAAGAAATTCTACAATTTCTTCAGTACTGGAAAATTTTTCTGTTTTACAAAAATCGCTTTAGGACTGTAACAATCTTTTGAAATTTGTCTGTAAAATCCTGATACGCTACTGACCTGGAACCCACTTAATTAATATTCACCGTAAAGTATTTTTTAATTACGTCTTATTACCGTATCGCTAGATAGAAAGTTCCAACCCCATAGCTTAACAATGGCCGGACCAATAGATTTTTTTCGTTGTTATGTTTTTGCGTATCGTATTGTTTCAATTTATTTTTTAATATTTCTTATTATTTACTTTATATTTGCTATATTTAGATGGGAAACTGTTTTTTATATCAATTTAATTGTATGGTTATGTGATTTATTAATATGCGACTACATATTCCTGAATAGTTATGGTTAGTTCCCAAAGGTTGACGTTCGGCGTTATTCGTTATTTAAACTAAAATAATTAATAATTACAATCACAGAATTTTTAAACGAGGAATTAACCGATATTGTGATGTGTTATGCTTGGATCGGAGAAAATGCCCACCAAACTCGTATCCTTTCTGAAAAACCTTTTCATAATCGTCGTGCACTAAACAAACGTAACGGGTGTTCCGAAAAGTATTTGAAATATTTCAAGTTTTACTTTGAAGTCTGTAGTAAGATTCAACATACGATCTCCGTTTACAAAGTAATCCAAAGCCTGCTTGAAAAGGATTTTTTCCAAAAAGCCGTTACATTAATAGTTTTTTGTAGCGAACTTACGTCAAGGCAAGCTGCTTGACTGTTGAGAAGAATTTATATTTGTATTGGAAATAATGCCATGCATTTTCAATATTTATTGTGACAAATATCGTTTATGTTGTGTAAGCAAATCGACTTGAAATCATTTTGTAAATGAATTATAGTATATAATATTAAATGTAAATATGAAATAAAACATATATACATATATCTAGGTATATATAAATAAATTATTAAATTTAAATTATTATAACATAAATAATTTATATGTATTTAATTTAATTATTAAATACATATAAAATTTTAAAAATAGTTGAACGAATATTAAAATCCATTTCCCAAAAATATCCGTTTTTTTTTTGTAAATTTTAATTTGCAAATCAGCTTGAATCTTATACCGCGTACACATACAGCGAATGACCAGGAGTGCACGTATGCGCTAAACTGCGCGTGTATTCGTTTATCAGTCTCCACACTAGCGAATATAATAGGTTTGTTCCCAATCGCCTCCAAACTAGTCAGCAACTAGTCAGCGCCATGCTGATTGGTCAAAAACAATTTGCAAAATAGTTTTGCCCAATCAGCATGACGGTTGACTAGTTGCTGACTAGTTTAGAGAACAAACCTAATAATACACGAATGCATACATTCATTTATGTTAGTATTTTGAACTTCAAGATCAGTTTGAATACAGAGTGTGGTAGTAATCACGCTATTTCTTAAAATATTAACAACTAATTGCTTTAGTATAATAGAGAAATTCTAAATACATATCACATAAAACTAACGTATACAAATACATTATATTTTTAATAAAAAAAATTATTCATGAGAAAACTCGATGCTCATTTCCTTACATCTTTTACATGTTTTAAACATTATCTTTTCACTTAAAAATCCTGTTATTCGTAAAGCTTCAAAGCATAAATGCCATAGCCAATGGCACTTTTTGTTCAACAAAAATTGCCACATGTTTTCAATATACACACTGCTAGCTGTATACTGCTGAAAATCTTTTATTGTACTGCCAGCGCATTGAACACACCCAAAATCAAACGTATGCGGTATCTCACTTGCATTTCCTAGTAGGTACACACAAATCGAAGGCATACGTACGGTCCTGTTCGTTCGCTGTATGTGTACGAGCCATTACATTAAAGTATACTAAATCTTTCGAAACTTTTTGTCAACATAATAACGCTGCACGAACGATGTGACACTCTCGGATTACATGATGATACCAGCTGTTGCATGAACGCAGAGCAAAAAACAATGATTTTTTAATTTTTAAAATTTATTTTTTGAATTTATTTTTCGAAAATTTGGGAAAACCATCCTCATATGATTAACTTTTATTAATTAAAATGTTTGCAGATATTCCGGAGACACCCTGCATATTATTTATAATTATTTGTAACACAAAATAGGTTCTCAATTTTGTATTTCTTTCAGTAACTTTAAGAAATATAAATATGTTTGAAGACAGCAATCGAAGCATGTTACATAAATTGAAAAGCTATCAATATTTAATGACAGACTGGCTCAATACCACTTTATATCACCCCAAAGTCAGAGCCTTACTGACAAAAGACACTAAATTCGATGCTGTAGTTATGGAACAATTTCTGAATGACGCTCACAAATACTTCGCTCACTATTTTCAGTGCCCTTTGATACTGTTATCCAGTACAGGTAATTCTTTAAAACAATGTTTTTCCATAACGAACATACAATTTATAGACCTTTTTTTTAGGAGCCAATCCTTGGGTAAACAGGATAATCATGAACCCCGAACAACCCTCGTATGTCCCATATTTTTTGTACGAGGGTGATTTCAATTTTAAAAGTCTTTGGGACAGATTCTACAACTTGTTTTTGTATATCCAACAGTATTTTCTCGATATTTATTTTACTGATCCTTTTCAAAACGAACTGTTGCAAAGTGCATTCCCCGATGCTCCTCATATAGAAGAACTTAACAAACGAATTACAATAATTCTGCTCAATTCCCACGAAACTTTATTGGACGCAACACCTTTAGTACCAAATATGGTGAATATAGGAGGATACCATATTGATCCACCAAAAAAGTTACCAAATAAGTTGCAATCATACTTGGATAATAATAAACAAGGTGTGGTGTACTTTAGTCTGGGAAGTAATGTTAAATCGAAAGATATGCCAATTGAGAAGCGACAAGTGTTTATTAATGTTTTCAAGAAATTGAAGCAAAATGTCTTGTGGAAGTTTGAAGATGAAAATATCACCGATCTTCCCGAAAATGTTTTAATTCAAAAATGGATGCCACAACAAGACATTTTAGGTAAAAATATCACTATTTATTTAAGAGATTTTCTTCAGTTAATTACCATTTTCAGCTCATCCTAATATAAAATTATTTATAACACATGGAGGACTATTAAGTACCACCGAAACAATTTATCATGGTGTTCCAATACTTGCAATTCCAGTATTTGCCGATCAATTCCGAAATGCCAAAAAAGCAGTCGAAGATGGTTATGGTTTGATATTACCTTACAACGATCCCAATTTCAATGAAAAATCTTTGCTTCATCTCATTAATGAATTGTTATACTTTTCCAATTTTACAGACAATGTTAAAAGAAAATCTAAACTGTTCCACGATCGTCCATTACGACCAATGGAAACTGCTGTTTTTTGGTTGGAATACGTGCTAAGGAACAATGGTGTTGAATATTTACAAGTAGCAGGAACGAAATTGCCACTTTATCAGTTTTTGTTATTAGATATTATTGGAATTGTTCTTGTATCAGTAATTAGTTTTTATTATATTGTGTCAAAAAGTTTGCACATACTATTTTTAAGAAAAAAAAATAGAAGTAAACAAAAAATAAATTAAAATAAGGGTTTTTTCAGAAAAAAAATTACTACACCCTGTAAATTTATAGTAATATTATAGTAATAGAACCATCTGTCGGTGTTTTGTTTAACTTTAATGATTTATCAACGCTTTATTTAATTAACAGATGGAGTTTATATTTGATATTTTGAGCCACAATTTTCATGTATTTCGAAATTGTCAACAAATAATAAAAATAAATCTTTTATCGACTGAATATTTTCATTCAAAATTTTGCAATGTTCTTTATATCTAATATTAAATATCTTTATAGAAAATCGATTTTTAATGTCCTTACCGGCCCGTACTTAAACAGGCGAAAGTACCTGGTTACAGACGACAAAACACTTTTGATTCGAAAAAATAAATTTGTTAGCGTATCCAAACGCCTAGTGGAACGTTCAACGCACTTGACACGCAACGTTTTATCGTACGATTTACTGACATCAGTAAAAACATGTTTGGTTTCATCAATAAATCAGAATCTATCAAAAAAAAAATAGGGTTTCTATTTAAAAAACAAAGTTGTTCTTGATTAAAACTTGAAGATTGACCTTGAATCAAAACAGTAATAATGTCAAAAGGTTTGCCCTTTAATATAACAAAGTTTTTATTTTAAACTGTTTTTTCTAAAACTAATAACTTCAGAGTTATTTACGTGTCATATTTAAGAAACTTATCCTGTATAAAAATTGCGTGATTTTGCATCCCAGTTTAAATGATGAACGTATAGTAACTTCAAAGAATTCAATGAAAATAATTCAACAATAAATAAAATTGAAAACAAGTTTAATTGCAGTTGACATTTTTTGACATCCTGGCTAATATTTTAATAAAATTTGTCAGTTATTTTCAATATTATCAAATTACAATTGAAAAACGAAATTTAATACTAATGATTCACTTTATAGGCGGTTTTATTTAGAGGAATATACCAAAATCGTCGATAAATGTCTGTCAGATATGGAGCATATCATAGAATGATACAGTCCGGAAGAGTGAATTAAAAATAAATTTAAATAATAGAAAGTCGCTTCAAATAAAAAATTGGTCATGTAAAGAGGTAAAAAATTTTGAAAATAAATTTGGAACGATCTTAAAAGAACTTATTTAAAATTAGAAGTTGAAGTTCAATTCGTAATAACTTGTACTCCAGTAACTGTTCAACGAGTTTCGAAGAACAAAAAGAAGTCAATCATTAATTAATCGAAAAAATAAATATTTAAGGTTACAATTTGTACAACAATTTCAACATAAAATTATGGAATATTATAAATCAATAGTCTTTATAGATGAAACAAAAATACATTTATCCAAATCTTATGGTAAAATAAAAATCTGGAGGAAACTGAATAAAGATCTAAAAGAAAGAAATATCAAAGCAACAGTGAAACATGATGGTAGTATCATGTTGTGGGGATGTATGGCTTCTGTTGACATCGATAATTTACATTTCATTGAGGATTACAATCAATACATGTATTTATATAGTATCTAAATACATGACGAAACTTTATATTATATTAAGGCAGCATTTACATAGCTGCGAGTGTAGAAAAAGTTGAGACCAATTGGAATTATTACTTTTACCATGTTCATGGTCCTAAGCAGGGTTGGGAGTTATACGTTATAATTACTTTTATACTTTACAAATATAATACTAACACATGGAACGTATAATACAGTATCATATTAATGACAATAAGTAATCGTATTCAACTGTATTATTTGATATATTATATATTTGGTATATTATAAGTATGACATTTATAATGAAATCTCAATATTTTTAATATTTATTGGTTCTTACAGGTTATCGGGCCGCCAAAACAAAATATTTTTTTGTAATTTTTTTGTCAGGGTTGTATTAAAACTAATAATTTGATGAAATAAACTATAGTATTTTCAAAGCTGAAATCGCTGCACGTCATTACTGACGTCATTCATTAGACATAGTAATACCAACTTAATAAGCTAAAAATTAATNAAATCTTAATGTAATTTTTGATTCAAGGTTTCCTGTTAAGGTGGCAATGAATGCGTGATTGCCGTCTATATTTATTGATATTTATTTAAAATTTTGACATTTATCAATAAAAGTTAAAGTTTTTGATTTATGGTTTTAGAATTATTTGCAATTATAATCGAAACAATAATTATTAAATGTTATTCTACTGATATATTTTTTTTAATTAATAAAATTTTATTTTCCTAAATCTGTCAAACTATAGTTGGTGTAGTGTTTTGGTTAAAATACTCGCAGTGTGTCAGGTTTGTTATTACTTGTGGCATCTATTGTCTCATTTTGTTTTTTGAAATGTCAATAGCTGTCAGAACTGTAAAAACGGTTTTTTTTTAAGAAAAGAAAAAAAAAAGGTGATTTTAGAATGAACTGATTAAATGGTAATAACAAAAAACAAATAAAACGATAAATAATAAACAATTAAACGGGCGAAAATTCGGCGATATCTTGCAAAATGGCAATAAAATGCCCGCGTATTTTTTACGATTAAAAGAAAAAGAAAGGGGTGTGAGCCATAGACTTATGATATATATAATCGGTTTAAAGTATATTTGAGGAGCAGACTTTCAAAACGCATTTTGTCCAAATATCAAAATTTTCAAGAAACACAAAATTCTATTGATAGATTCTATCAATATTATTTATCGTTTCGTCTTCTGAAGACGAAGTTTTGTTAATAAAAAATTTATTACTCAAAAAAATTTAAAAAACATGTTCTTTAAGAAGGAATTCATGCAATTGTTTTTTATTGACCCGTTTGTTCTATATTTCCAAAAAACGTTGCTCTTAAACGCATTTTGATTGTTGGAAAAAGTTATTTTGACATTTTTATTTTATTAATACAAGAAAATGGAATTCTTTTGAGAAAACAGAAATTACTGTAACAGAAAAATAAGAACGCCATATTATATTTTAATATCACCATCTTCTTCATGGCACTGATGCAACTCTCTTTGCTCATTGTCGCGTTTTTCTTCTTCCTCTTCATTTGACATTTCCTCCATATCTTGAGGCAAGCTAGAAGCCAACTATTGTAATTCGGGGTCATCTCTCCAATTTTCCTTAGTTATTTGTATTAACAAATTACTTAAACTTAAAAATGCTTTTTGAATGTCCAAGTTATTTTTGCCTATTATTTTCAATATAATATAAGACATTTTGAACATCTAAAACCTGCTAAAACGATGCGTCTTGAAACAAAAAAACTAACCCTATGTATAACTAAGAAACTGAAATTTTGGACAAAACGCTTTTTGAAAGTCTGCTCCTCATTTAAACTGATGAATTTATTGAATTTTAGTATTATTTTGGGAAAACACTTAAAAAATCACAAAAAATATTTTGTTTTGGCAGCCCGATAACCTGTAAGAACCTATTAATTTATTTCACATCCAATATTTAAATAATACAGATGTGTAAATGACCAATGTGTCTTTTTCTGGATATGGTTTAATTTATACAATGTGTCCCCGATTTAATGGAATAACAGGAAAAACTTTTTTATTTTTGAATTTATGAAGAAAAGTCATTCTGTCATTCTTTTTAATTTTTCTTGTTCAGTCAATACAGGGACACACTCTACTGTAATATACGTCACGAATAATACATATCATACAAAACGTATTATACCTTCCCAACCCTGATCCTTAACATACCTCATATCCAGTTTGTGATTGGTTACTTTATAATTGTTAACATGTCAAAACTCTTCCCCATATTTTTAATCTAATTGAAAACTTATGATTGATGTTAAAAAATAAAATGCATTATTGTTGTCATGCAACAAACAATTTTAAAAATGAAAATTATAGAGAAGTACAATGATTCTTTACATTGTACGGCAAAGTTAGTTGAATTGATAAAGAAAGGCAAACGAAGGACATATTAAAACTACAATACATAATAATGCATTTTAGTATTATAAATAAACCAAAAAATATTTTTGAATTATATATCATTTGAAGTATGTAACTTAAAATAATACACATTTAATATTAATGTCTCACATTTGTCATGTTTGTTAATATTTTCTTACAATTTTTAGTACATGTCATCCGCCAAAAGTGCAAATTTTTTTATGTAAATTGATATTTAAACAAATATTAAATGTAAATACATTATTTATGCTGTAGGTGACTGTATTTTTTTAAGTGTGATTGCTTAACGAATTACGAAATGAACACCAAGATTAGAAAAATTACTTAACGATGAACAAAACAAGGAATCCTGTATGAAGAAAGCATTTTTAGTATTATATAGGAGTAAGAGACTGACTACAATATTAAAATTCCTGATGAAATTTCTCGATTTTAATGTGGAAAGAAGAAAATCATCATTTTCTCTTTGTAAATAACCAGAAAACAGTTTGCACTAATCTACTTTTAAATTAAATCCAAAAACAAATTGTTATTGTCCATATGTAACGCCTTGTGTGTGCAACCCTCCGAAATTTATGCTGTAAAGCTTAAGCTTTCAACTCGATCTTTTGTATTTGTGCAGCTCTAAAATTTGTTCAAACCAGCTGTCCACACGTAACGTTTTGTCTCCAATGTCTTGTGAAACATGTAAGATAAAATTTATGTGGGCAGTCACAAAATCAATAAACATATGAAAAATAGAGTGCAGTGGAACTCGAACATTAAGACAACGATACAATCATTGTCTTTCTATCTTAGATACAAAAAATAGATAATATTACCTGTCGCAGAGCCACTGGACATATTTGTAGTGCTGACCGAGGCAACTCCAGCAGCCAATTTTCCAACATCTCTTAAAACCGGTGGCACTAATGAGGGAAATTGTGGCCTCACATTAATTGCACTACCAAAAGTTCCTAATTTAATACCAGATTTATTCGATTTTGGACTTTTTCCATCTAATTTTCGATTATCACTCATATTTTTGCCTAATTCGGATTTGCCGCGGTTTATTTGCAGATGATGCGTGCGCGTACTGAATCTTTAACCTAAACTTCTTACACTTCAATGGAAATTTAACAGGATAGTTTTAATCTGGCATGTCTAGAAACACAATTTGCAAAATAAATTGGGGATACCGGGAACATGGCACACCAAAATCCTTAAATATTAGGAAATTAAGAAAAAAAAGGCGCTCGAATCTTTCACTCAATATTAGAACCAAATGCTGTGTTGCCAAAGTTAATTTGGAAAAATGTTGGTTTTTATTTTCTACGGCTTGAAATCGTAAGAAAGGAAACTAAAGTATTTCTAAAGTAACTTATACTTTACGTTTAAAAGATTTTAATAAAAAAATACAGAAATTTCAGACTACGAAGCAGTTTAATTGCCAAAATGTATGTGTGGTTGCCTACAGCTTACAGCAATTTATACGTTAACATAAATAACTAGATAAATATAGTTTATTTGCTTTTATATAAAACAGAGTACTAATTCAATGCTAATATATGTCGAATTTAATTAGTACCTGTTTTCGATTGAAAATGAACAGAAAATTCTCAGTAATTCTAACCTCAAACGTCACATGCAAGAAAACAACTAAATATTTTGGTGGGGGATGTCAACGGGTTACAACAATCATCAACAAGAATACCGACCTGAATGATGATTTTAGTTCATTTGTAAGTTTCAGAGTTTGAATGTCGCTAAATCATTAGTTGCTTTTGGAAAGTCTGATGTATGGAAAAAGTAGTGATCGTTAATTTATTTGTATGAAACTGGGAAAATGGGAAAATCCAGGAACACATGGAATAATTACGTGCGTCGAGTTGTAAAGGTAATTTTTGGAATAGTGGAGCATTTGTTCCAGTTGTTCTTCCGGCTTGTCAATGGAGGAACAAAAGAGTGTATGCCACCAATTAAAGATTTGTTGCTTTTGGATTCTGCCAGTACAATAGCTATGAAAATCAGAACTAAAAAGGTAAGGAAAGTTTATTATTGAGTTGTTCCTGTTATTGGTTCTAGAGTATGTAGCTTTTCCCATCATTTATTTCAACGAAATTCATTTAAAATCAAGTTTCATGCAGTTATTAAAATTTTTATTTTACAAGAATCCATATAAAATTACTTACATAATCATTGTTCCATTAGTTACTGATAACGTAGTGTTCAAGTTGATGAATCCTTCCATGTATTTGTTAAAATGTATGGTTTTACATTTATGCTGTTAATCTAATCATGATAATGAAGCCTTGCTATGTATGCATTGTTTTAGTATTTGGAATATTTATGTAATAAGGAGTCAATAAGTACCTACATACTTGTTAGGTATTAGAGGGATCATGTGGTTCAACCACGGCTGAGAATGTATAATACGTTGTGTAAAACACGTGTATTACATGATGTATTATGCTGTCTTAAAATAATTAATAAAATCCATGTGGTAAACGGGGATTCTCTTTTCTTGCTTTTCCTCAGTCTTATCCCTCTTCATTCTACATCTTAATTCAATTCTGTGTACAGCAAGGAATAGTACACATAAGAGACATTCAATTGTCACACGTTTCATTTAGCGAATAATTGTTTAAAAAAAAAGATTTCATTTTCGATTCTCTCAATAGATTAATTATAGGTAATACCAGGCTTTGACTGGATTTAACAATCTATATCATTAATGTCATTAGTACCTATTGCCTGATTGTATTTTTCAGGTATTTTTAAATCAAATCACACTTCAACAGCATCGGCAATGCTTGCTATTGCAAACTGACATATAACGTCAGCTTAGCTGGAAAACTACGTAACTCCATTTTGTCAAAATTGTCAAGAGAAACAAAAAACTAATATGTGCCTATTTATTACTACGTATGTAATGCAAACATTTTTTGTTGCATTTTAGTCGCTTTTTAATACAGTTAGAATTTTGTAATTTTACAGGGTGATTGACTCAAAAATTGACCACCGAATGGCATTAAAACCTTATTTTCGATAAAAGGTGGAGTTACATAGTTTTCTTACTAAACCGGCGATATATTAATACACATATCTGTACCCCGGAGGCATGGAACACTACGTGCCATTCACGAAACTTTTGGAAAATTGAGAACCAAAGTTATTTGCATTAATTACCTCTAATTGTAAGTAAAACTGTACATGGTGTTAATAATCCGTACTGTATTTCGACAGTTTTCAAATATTCGACATAGTGTTATATGCCTCTCGAAAGAAAACGACGGATTTATTGAGACTATCATAAATACTAATATTCATAAAATTTAGACATAGTGTTCTATGCCTCGGGAGTACAGATATAATAAGGTTCAATAACAATTATTAGGATATAATTATTATATCCTCTACTTGATTAATGAATTCTTGGTCAAAAATCAACTAAACTAAGTGACTTGGTGTAGACTTTTGAGGATTTTCAAAGTTTTTGGGGCATTCGCTTAATAAAAGGATTATTTTTAAAAAACAAATAAAATGTCATTGTTTTAATACTATCGGGTTTCTCAATTTTGAATATTTGATTCATTAAATTCTGTCAAAATAGACGTCACTTGATTAATAAAAATTCCTGATAAGATGTCCTTAGCAAATAACTTGTGTAAGTCTGCATTGTGGGCGAGATGCAATTGCACTCAGCCGTCATTCCTTCATCATATTTGCAGCATTAT
This sequence comes from Hypothenemus hampei, assembly GCA_013372445.1. Lineage (NCBI taxonomy): Eukaryota > Metazoa > Arthropoda > Insecta > Coleoptera > Curculionidae > Hypothenemus > Hypothenemus hampei. The sequence continues at coordinate 229,346 of JABRWK010000128.1, read as the reverse complement.
CGCTTATAATAGCATATATTTTTGTCTCATACACGTTTTCTGCTTTACATTTAACTTTTGTTTAACTATTTCCACTAATCTGTCTCCAGTTTTCCTTCTAACGCTAACATTCTAACAATTTAAAAAAAAATTCCGTTTCCTGCTGAGGAATGTAATAAAACGAAATTGCATTCGCATTTTCGTTTTTCCATCCATTGAATGATCACAGAGTCATGCTCAAATATAAACCCTTCAGTGAATTTTCTACACTCAATTGAATGGAACAACATAGACGAATATTGCGAATAAAATTCCTGAAATGATTTAATTCAACTACACTGAACGATGTACTGCAAGCGAAATAAGTTTTCAAGTAGTTCATTTAGTTCGTTCACGTCTTTAACGGATTTTTTTTATCTAAAAAATCGGATAAAAATATTGAAGTGGCAGGAATTGATCACTTTGATATGTATTTGTAGTTATTAATTTAAACAGAATCTTCGAAATTATCTTGACCATATACAAGGTGTCTCATAATGACATGCCAATATTTCATAGGATGATTTTCTGTTTTATTTTCAGAAGAAACGTATCTGTAAATCTAGTTTTCAAAATGTTTAATGTATGAGATACAGGATGATGTAATTTTAAAAATGTTTTCATTTTTCAATTTATTTCCTACGTTTTTTTAAGTAAACAATTCTAATTCCGCATGCAACGCTACAATAACAATCTCTACCTCCAAAACCTTGTAAAAAATTGACAGAATCTAAAGGGTGTTATAACTTTTGAAATCACTGGTAGTTTTACCCACCAAAACTTGAAGAATGCATTGGTTGTTATTTTCGAAAGTGAAAACGGTACCAGATAGCCATGAAAATGTAAATTGGAATATTTTCTAGAAAGCACAAAGAATAAAATAATGATACTATTGAATGTCGGTGGCGCAGTAAAAAAAGTTCTGGGACGTAACACTGATAGTGACTCCAAAAATTGAGAATCCTGAGAAAAATGATTATTTTTTGTAATGAAATACACGTTAAACTTACGGATTGAGCTTTCTTCCCGATAACAATAATTTTTGCTTTTAAAAATGGGGATCGAATTTTTATTATAGCTTGGACGCAATTTTATATACATTTCTATACATAATCAGATGGGTAGAACTTGTGTTAGACAACTTTTTATAACAAGTGATACTTAAATTAACACTTTTTAATTTTTCTTATTTTTTTTTATGGAATTTTTACTTTAGTGTAAGAAGAGCGTTTTTCAGAACTCATACTGTGAAAATTCTAAAATTAGTCTGCTGCAAATCATATTTATGTATGTACTATAAGTCATTTAAAAATAATTTTAACTTATCCAGAAACAAATGATATATAGGCCTTTCTTAAACAATTTTTAACAAATATTACACCATTTTTTAAATTAACAATTAATTATTTAGATATTTACTTAAGCTTATGGTACGTATAGGAGTACTTTACCGTAACGTACCGTTTTTGCTGAATAATATAGTACTGTCACTTTGTCATGTATTTACTGTGTTATTCAGTGGTAAATGTATGTATAATATATGTACCGTATAAAACAGATTATATGTATAGTATAACTCCCGACCTTGAATTAAACATACGAGGGAATTTTAATATACAGTGTATTTGGAAAAGTTAGTACAAAACTTAAGGAGGTGAAAGTGGAGCCAAAAATATTAAAAAAAGTTCCTTTAAACATTGGTGGTCCTACAGACCACCGCTACTGAAATATGGTCCTTCAAAGGGGTCCTACCATTTGGATATTTTTTAAAATAAAAAAAAGTTTTTTTTCCGATTAAGATAATAGAATGAAACTTGCAGGTATTAATCACATCATGGGCGTCGTTAATTTTCATGAGTTCCATCAAAATTAGTTCTAAAAAATGAGTAGTTTTATTACTCTTAACAGAATTTTATTCTATTCCTTTGAATTATCAAGGAAATAATATTATTTTCCAATGAATTAGACATTTTTAAAGAAAAAAATGCCTTTTTTTTAATTTAGTGTAGTAAAGAAAATAAATTTTTATTTTAACTTGTAACTGATAACTGGTGAAGTGGAGTCAGAGAGACCTCATCTTATCAGTGTCTCTTATGTGTCGAAAATTGGATCTCACCAGTTACAGGTTAAATTTTAGGGTTATAATTTTGAATCATAAAATGCATAAAAAAATATAAACATTTTTTGTGCTCCATAAGACCAATGGACCAAGGAACTTTTTTTCTATTTTTGATTCTACTTTCACTTACAACTACAACTTTTTTAAACATCTTACATAGTTAGTTTTGGCAATAAAATAATTGCATAGCAACAAAACATAATAAAATTAGAAGTGGTAGTGCAAAATTACCCATTAAAACGTCTAAACACTTCTAAATACATTTTTTTTAATAAAATAAAATAAAACATGTCACATTCACATGACAAAATCGATAAAAATGAATATCGAGTCATCGTTAAGTACTTGTAATTAAAAGGTCTGAAAGATAAACAAATTTGCGAAGATATACTGATAGCCCTTCTGTCATATGCCCCCAATTTTCCATTCAAGATGATGAGTATTAGTTAGGAGTTAAATGAAGTCGAACATTGCTTTAAATAAACTTCGTGAATTTTGCGGTTCGAATTGTTAGAATACCTCCATATTAACTTGATATAGCCCTATTGGATTAATATCTCTTTCCTAAATTTAAACACAATTAATTGATGTAATCAATAACCTGCATTTGTATTAATAAAGGCATGCTTCATTTATTGAAATAGTTTTATATAAGAAATGCGTCTTGTTAGGCATAATTTACGTTCCCGTTTTAATAAAATTGAGTAGCCTGTTAATGTGATTCGTCATAGGGGAACGGTTAAGACAATTAGAAACTTAGTATGTCATTAATAATTATAACAATAACAATTTCTCGGTATATTGACCAAACCAATGATTTAGCTATTATAGTAGTAGAAAATATATTTGTTTGAAGAGGTCAATTATGCAATTTGTTCCAGATTACCAGTGAACAAGTTTTAGACTCTTTCATAAATAGGATTAAGGAAGTAAATCCAGTATTAAATTGTGTGGTAGCAGATCGTTTTGACGAAGCAAGAAAAGAGGCTCGAGAGGCTGACGAACTGATCAATTCTAATAAATATTCTCAGGAAACACTTGCCAATGAAAAACCATTCCTTGGCGTACCTTTTACTACTAAAGACTGTATTGCCGTTAAAGGTAGGATTTTAATATTTTAGAAAAATTAAATTCCTTAAATCCCAAAATCAAATGAATTTAATAACGTTTCACTTTTGTTAAACATGTTTTATGAACTTTTCTTCGTTAATTATGAGTTAAAACAAGCTGTTAATAAAAAATTCAATTTTAAACAAGTTATTCGACCATGAACCGTATTTTTGTCAATTTCCAGACATAACAATTTTTGCTTATTTACAAGAAAATATATGTGTAATGTTTTTTTTTCCGGGTCTGTTGCCTGTACTTTGAACAAATTAAATGTATATTAAATGCAAATTGCTTTTTTATACTTTTTTATGTTATTGTTCAAAAACACCCGTTTAAAATGAAGTTAAAAGACAAAAATAAGACATTTATTATTTATATTCGAAATTGAAAGTTCTTTAAAATTTTCAAAGATATTTTAACTTATTTTCGAAAATTGAATACTGAACTTGTACAGGATGTTGAATGGACTGACAGTACAGGATGCTTCTTAACAGATTTTGCTTATATTTAGCACTGTTTATATTTAAAATACGAAACTATTGTTGACCAATTTATCATTGAAATTGTGACTCATTGAAAACAAAACAAACAGAAAAAAAAATAGTTTTTGATATATGTTTCGACATAGAAACCACTGGCGTCCACCAGGTTTCATTTTCTAAAAAATCAATTATTTGCGAGGTATAGATCAAATATGTTTTATTTTCAAATTTTAGTTATCAAATATGAAGTGAGATATACAAATTAGGATGCTCAGTTTAACTGTAGTGGATGCGAATATTTACATAGTATATCTGACACTACGTGAGAATTAGCAACAAGGTTTGTTATTCCAACAATAAAGGATTATTTGAAACAAGAAGTTAGTGCATGATAAGTTTCGCATGCTCGACTCGAAGCTTGTACGTTTTTGTCTTCTCAGCTTACGAGCGAAATATTTTGGCATTGTATGGTTACGTGCGAAGAATTTAGAATTTTCTAAGTTTCATTCAATGTTTGAATAAAAATAAAGCACTAAAAACCTAACTGGAAATTAAAAGTATTCATCAAAACAAGTTCATAATATCAGTTTTGTGATCTATTTCTGCTGCTTGATGAGACTTAATCAATAAATTATGACAGATGTCTACTGCAAGCAGTTAGAAGAAATGATGAGAAAACGTACAATGGAGATACGCCAATTTTATGGCAAGCCAATGTTCAGACACTGGTCGCACAATTTTTTTTTTATGTGCCAATAAAACTGTTTGCTACCCATCAAAGTCACGAAATTTTACGTTAATCGATCATCGCCAATACGACAATAACGCATAGGGTAATTTAGGAACATAGAGCGCTAAGCAAAATTTGTTATTCGCACCTTTTGTTCCTCTAATTATCGTAACAGATAAAAAAATATTTTTTTTGCAATATTATGTATTGTTACAGTTGAACCGTATTCTCAGCTAATTCAACTGTGTTATTTTAATTTTCAAACGTGACGTCACTGTGCAAATTAATATTTTATGCAGCACGCTACAATATAGCCATAAATTTTCTAGAACGCAGTGCCTGTCATTCTAAATTGGTTCTCAAATATACACACTCTAAACAACCTAATTATGGTCTTTTACGTGTGCCCGCTGGTAGTTATCCAAATATTGAGCAATTTAAATTTTCAGGTTTAATTCATTCTGCCGGTTTGTATTCTCGAAAAAATATTCGCGCAGACGCCGATGCAACGGTAATAGCGCGACTCAGACAAGCGGGAGCAATTCCCATTGGTCTGACCAATGTCTCTGAATTATGCATGTGGTGGGAAAGTGCGAATAATATACATGGAAGGACCAACAATCCATACGACACCACAAGAATTGTGGGAGGTTCATCTGGGGGAGAGGGATGTGCACAAGCCAGCGCCGTTTCTGCTTTTGGCATCGGCTCGGATATCGGAGGCTCTATTCGAATGCCTGCGTTTTTTAATGGTAAATTTGTTTTTTCATATACGTACATACATACAATATGTCTAGTTACAGCCACAATTTAAATAGATATACTGTAGTTATAATTGATAGAAGAACAACAATTTTCTGTTCAAGAATTTCTTAATTAATTAAAATTATTTTTAACTTCTTGAGGAGGTTTTTAATAAGAAATTATCAAATTTTAAGGGGTCTTTGGTCATATGCCTACACCTTTGACTATGCCATTGAACGGTCAATATCCTGTACCAATTTCCGAAGAACAAAAACGATTCTTGAGAATAGGACCTTTGTGTCGACGTTCAGAAGACCTAATACCTTTACTCAAAGTCAGCAATGAATTTACATTTAATTATTTCATGTCAATTAATTATTTAATTTTAGATAATAACTAATGACTTGCCTAAATTACGTTTGAACGAGAAAGTTGATCTTAAAAAAATTCGATTTTACTACCAAGAATGCGATGGAGGTTCTACATTAGTGTCAGTTGTCAATCCAGATATTCGGGATTTGTTTCGAAAAATATCGCTTCATTTAGAGAAGGCTCATGGAATAAAATCAAATAAGGTTTGTATATTTTTGAACATAATTTATAGAAAAATTAAATGAAATTAAAAAGAAAAATGAAGGTTGAAATTTGCTCCAAATCCATACTGCTATTCGTCAATTGACTTAATATTTACCCATTATCGAGTGTTGAAGTATAATTATAGTAGCTACAATCGTTACGCTTCTGTTTTGTTAATTATATACAATTGATTTTTTTCAATATTGCACTAACAATTGTACAATAATCGCCTACAATTACTGCATTTTTCCCCAATTGCATAAGCAGCTCGGTTATCCTTAAAACCTACATAACAAAGTAAAATCTAACGTAATTTCTTTTTATTTTAGATCTCTTTGAAACGTTTTGTTAAAAGTGTCCCTTTATGGTTAGCTAATATGAAAACACCCGATGGACCGCTGTTTGTAGACCAATTAGCGAACCTTAATGGCAAAATCAATCCATGGTGGGAACTGTTGAAATGGTTAATTCGAAAATCGAATCATACTTTTGTGGCTTTAGCAACATGCCTTGTAGAAAACGCAGGGTGTAGGTAAATATATATGTGAATTTTATTCATAGTGATCAACCAATTTATACTTGTTTGTTTGAAAGTTACGGTGATGACAAACATCAGTATCTTGTCAAGGAAAGGGATGCTCTTCGATTAGAATTATTAGATCTGTTGGGCGATGATGGGGTCTTTTTATATCCAACGCATCCTACCTCTGCGCCGTATCATCACCAACCTTTAGTTAAACCCTTTAACTTTTCATATACAGGTACGTCTTGGTATTAAAGTACTATTTCATCGTATGGGTACTTTTTGAAAATAACTGAATAGAGCTGGTAAGATATGATACTAACTTTGTTACAAGAAGAACAGAATTATTCGAGTATTTATTGTTCTCAATTAACTGGTGTACATCGGGTCTGAGCCACTCATAGTTTATAAATATTTGAAGTTTGAAACAAACTGCGTTTTAAAAAAAATTAACCACCTTGAAGGAATAGAGGCAAAACCTGATATTCACTACATAAAAGGGAAAAATTGATCACATTTGCAAAACAAATGAACAATATTTACTGATGAAAAAATTAATAATGCGTTATATCTCCGCATAATATTATGCATTTAGCAACCCTTCTAGGCATGTTGGAAATTAAATGGTCAATTGCATGTTGAGACAGGTGCTCCCAGGCTACCTAAAACAATATTAATAATTTACCTTGGCCGCCAAAATCATTGGACTTGAGCCCTATAGAATATGCCTGAAACATGATTGGCAAAAGACTGTGTCGTTCACCCCATCTTCCCAATATTTTAAAGGAATTGCGTCAAGAGCTCCCAGTAGCCTGGGATGAACTGTTTCAATATGCAATTAACCATTTGATTTCCAGCATGCCTAGAAGCGTTGCTGAATGCATAATATTACACGGAGATATAACGCATTATTAATTTTTACTTCAGTAAATATTGTTCATTTGTTTTGCAAATGTAATCGATTGTTTCCTTTTATGCAGTGAATATATAAACGTAATTTCAAAGTTTTGCCTCTATTCCTTCATGATTGTTCATTTATTTTGAAACGCAGTGTAGTAGGCATTGGCATAGTTTTGATTAGTTTAGGCCATATTCGTTTATATTCCAGCCTCTATTTGTTCAGCTTTACTCATAGTTATAAGAAAGTCCCTTGTAACTCTAATACAAGACTGTATAATTTATCAATTGAAATATACAGGGTGTTTCAGAGTTGTAGTGACAAAAACCTAGGGGAGATTCCTCTCAACAAAATATGGAAGTAAGTTCATATGAATATTTTGCTACGAGGAATCTCCCCCATAATACAATTATAAAAGATGACATTAGCAAGTCTCAAATTCGTAAAACCAAAGTACAATATGAAAATCGAACAAAACCGAAAAATTCGCAAATAAAAAATTAAAAAATTAAATTTAAATTTGTATATTTGACATTTCAAAACATGGTGCCCAACATGCGCAATATTACCCCCAGAATCTCCCCTAGGCTTTTGTCACCACAACTTTGAACCACCCTGTATTGGTGAAATACCTGTTTTTCAGTTGAAATTATAGATTTACAATTGAATATGCATTTTTTACAGGAATTATCAATGTTCTAAAACTTCCAGCGACGCATATACCAATGGGTTTAGACCGTAACGGTTTGCCTATAGGTGTTCAAGTGATTGCCAATGAATACAATGACCGATTGTGCGTTGCAGTGGCTACAGAATTGGAAAAGGCGTTTGGAGGATGGGTTCCACCTGAAGTGCAAGCCTAATATTATCCTTAATACAAAATCTGAGCATAATTATATTAATAATTTCAAGTCAGCTGCTCAGAGATTTTGATGACCAAAAAAGCATTTAATTTATTTTCGAATAAGTTATCCATATTACATGGATTCTGCAAAATATACATTTTAATGTCAACCTAAATGTTGCTTTTACACTTACATACATACTATATATTTTTGATATACATACTTTCTACTACATTTATACATCACGCAGGCATGTAAATATCAAGTTTGTTAACTATATATAAAACTCTTCTAATATAGAATGATATGTGAATTTGTCATCCTCGATACACATCAGTCAATAGACAAAAACAAAATCAGTTATTTATTATTCCACTTATAAAGGTTCCTTTTTGAGAAAGAACATGTATAGTGTGGGACAAATACCTATTAGTCAAAAATAAGGCATTCAATTTGTTACTCGGAATATACTTATCAATATTGAGCGTGTCTTCATGCGGGCGAATTTGTGAGTAAACGACAAAATTATGAGATATCATACTATATTTGTTGAGTTGTATTTGAAAAGAGATTATATTTCCTTAATTCAACTGCTCTACAGTAGATGTAAAATGTGTGCCAATCATAATGGGATTAAATGTGATAGTGTGTTTATTGTGAAATTCGTACCATTTGAGATTAATTTATGGATGTTAAGAAAACAAATTGTAGCACATTTTGATCTACCCTTTGTGCGAATTTTTATATATGTTTATATTCATTTTTACAGGTCAAATGATGGGAAATCCGTTTCTATTTTTAATATCAAACCATAATAAGCATTAAATCATTGTCTTTATCGAAAACGGATCGATATACTCAAATAAAGCAACAACATTTTTTTGACATTAGATATACGTGGTAAAAAGTCGTAACTTTAATTGTGGAGCAAACATACCAAACCCGATAAATACAATCTAATCAATTTTGAGATTTTTGACTAAAACTTATACAGCGTAATCCTAAAAGAATTTATAAAATCATAAAGCTGAATTTAATTATTAAAAGTTACAAATAAGGTAGGGTACAAGGTATAAAGTATCCATAGTAACATAGGATGTCGGTTCTTACTGTTGGTAAGAATTAACACTTAGCTCAAAAAATGGATTTATCGGCTTTTGCATGTTTACCTCACAATTATTGTAGTAATTGGTCATCATCTAACTGCAAAGTCTTCTATTTACGGATTTCCCATGGTTGACGAAATACCCTGTATTGTTTTTAATGGGAAAAATAAAATTGAATTTTACAAAAAAATCTGCCTTTGAATATTTTTTTTTAACATTTTTAATACTATGGATTTTCAGTATAATAAAGGTAATTTTAATTAATAATTCGCTATAATCGTATTACTAAATAAACAATAGAGAAATATTAAAAATAATCACAGAAAAAACAGAATATACAACCACCTTTTTTTAAAAATATATTCAAAGAGAATATGTTAAAATATCTTGAAAGAGTAAGTAGTTTACAATGCTGCAAGAAATGCACAACTACAATTGTTAATTTATATATAGGGAATCCTGTTAATAATGGGCTAATTTTTCTTATCGATAATGTCAAAGTTGATAATAACAAAAATACGAGATGTTAAAGATTGCAATTTAGTGCAACGGACTTATGGTCAAGATGTATGAGATAATACTTTGTAAATAGATGATTTTAGATGGATTGCATGTGATACGGGTTTACGATTTGCCGAATCCTCGCATCGCAATATTATCAGTCAGTACATGAAAAAGGACCTATTAGCTTGGTTGTTAACATCATCAAACGTTTTAATCTCATCAAAATGAAATTTCAACTATCAGGCTAACAAAGTTAATTGTCTATAGGCATCCTTACGTTAATAGCCTTTTAACACGTGCAATTCAGGTTTCATCAACAGTAAAATAAGGAAATAATTAACTTACATTCACCCGGTTTTTTTAATAAGAACGATTACATTAACGGTATTTACGTATAAAGTTTTTACATACAAAATGTAGGCAAAACAATTTAGCAGCTTAAAATAGAATAGAGTGTGACCAAAGAATATTAAAATAGTTTAAACAAGCCCTGCACTCTACATGGAGTGTAAAATTTACGGTGTTTTGGCACCTGGTACTAAGATAAATTGGTTTAAAAATCTTTTTTTTATTTAAGCATTACCATGTTGGAGTAAGGCTCATTATTAACAGGACATCTTGAATCATGAGATTCGATTAATGGTAAATTTTATAATAAATCGATAGCTAAAACAACTAATAATAAATTGATTCCTAATAACATACCAAAAATATATTAAAAAATTTCCTTCTCCTGTTATTAAAATATGCGTGATGACTTAAACTGCACAATAAAAATGTTAACTATACATATTCATTTTTATACTTAATATAAATCACGTGTAAAATTTGCATGGTTAATAAAATATTTCAAATATATTAATATCAAAATTTGTATAAAATTGGCCGAAATGTCAAGGCACATTGTTAAAAGTATTTCATACATTCCTGCATAGTACATATATTGTAGATAAAAGTCCTGTAGTACCTATATCATATATATAGTTCTTTTTCGTTCACATATAAAAGAAAATAGGAAATAAAAATGTGAGATTATATCAATTCTATATAGTTTAAAACTAAAGCCTTCAGTATTCGAAATAAAGTATTAGATTGTTTCTTTTAAATAATTTTGTCTAAAAATAGAATAATAAAAGAAATAATAAGTTTCTTATATCTTCAATTGGCAAAATACCTTAAAATTATATAAATGAATTGAGATTTCAACAACAATTTTAAATTATAAATCGTTAATTCGATATTTTCGAGAGATTTCTTACAGGTTATACATATTGGAGCTATTAAAGATTTATTGTCGAGGTTGGTAGTTAATATTTCTCTTGTAGTACAGATGTGGCTACAAAGTATTCCTTGATTAATCTTGGATTTGTAAAAAACATTACAAAATAAGTGTATATTTAACGGCCATTTCCAACGGGAATCCATTGACTTTTTCTGTGTTCAGCTTCGACAGCAGCTTTCACTTGAGCGCATACGTGCGCAATATTCGCACCAGCTGAAACTACCGCAGTGACCAAATGTCGATACTCAGCTTCCAATTTATGACCATGTTCGAACATTTCTTTCGCTGCCTTTCCAGATAACTTCTCAAGACTATATCTAAAATTACAATGGGTGTCATGAAATCAATATGTTAAGAAATAACTGTTATTAAATTTACCTAGCATCTTTCACTTCCTTGATTTGTTTTGTGCTTTTAAATTTAATCAATAGCACCACAGGATTTATTTGTAATCTTAAAAGTCGTTTCACGCTGCTAATGGAACAGTCCATCATACAGTGAAGACGGCTATTGGAAACTGCTTTTACAGCTTGCACTGTTATGCATTCGAAACAAGAACCACGGCGCCGATATTCAACGATGAGACCATCTTCTAATTCCCTATTTTTAATCGAATTACATTTACTAATGAGATATTTTCTACGATTATCTGAAAGATACCTATCGAGTTGAGTTTGGTTGCATCTCCTCGTTTCGGTTAAAGGCCTTTGAAATTTTTCTGGAAAATCTGTAACCAATTTATCGGCAACGCATTCTGCCAATGGACCTAGGACCAGTACAGGTCGAAATTCAGGATATTGTAGTCTCTCCACACGTTGGTACGAAATTTGAGAAAAATCTTCATGTAATGATCCTAAAACAAAACCCATACGAAAATTAGTAAATTGTGCAATTGAAATGCCTCAAACTAATGTTGGCCAGTGAACCCACCATCAGCACGAAATCTCATAACTGTATAGGTTTAATTACACACACGTTACAGGTAACATCACATTACCTTACCTTTTGAATATATTACAAAAAAAATTGGAAGGCTACTGAGATCTCTAATATGATATTGAAAGCAACTTTTAATAATTTCTTTTCAAGCTAAATATACTCACCACTGTCCGAATACCATCCTGGTGACAAGTTACAAAAACTAGCTAGTTCTTTGGCATCACGGGATCCAGTAGATCCAAGCACTGAAGATCCACTGCCATCTCTTTGGTGTTTCTTAGATCGTCTAAAGAAGCTTCGTCGAGCAGTACCTCCCGTGCGTCCTTCCAATGCGTCGCCACCTCCACGTCGTAATAACATTTCCTCCTCAACCTGCAACATGGTTATTTAAATTTTTGATTTTTAAGTTTCTCTTATTATAAACGGACTTTATATTTGCTTGGAATAACTCCGCATTGTTGTCGATGACCCTCGCTGTCCAATTTCCAAGCACGCCACTGACCTGGCACACCATTAAACATCGTATTGTCCACGTAAAGAACATCATCCTTACTGAAACTTAGTTGAGGTGGATCAGTCAACTCGTTTCCATTACGATCGAATCCGCAACGCATGTATAAACTATCTCCAGGGTTATCTTTGATTTCTTTATATTCTGAAAAATAGTTGCTTAATGTTGAACCGAAGAATTTTTTTATAGATTTACTGTCTATGCGATAATGGGCTAAAACTGTCACTTTGTCAGCAGGTTTAGCAAGCTCGTAGGCTGCTTCTTCTGCCGTTGCTGAACGCAAATCTGTTCCGTTATATTCCAAAATTTGATCTCCTGTTCGCAATCCAGCATGATATGCCAAAGAATCCGATTGGACTGAATGAATGAAGATTCCAGCTGCGTTACCGCCTACCAGTGATATACCGAGATTTGATGTTTTCAATGTTTCGATGCACAGATAACGAGGCTCTTCCACTGATCCTCTAAATAACAAGTGATTATTTGGTGGTACTAGGCTGAATACAAAAACCTTATAAGAGTATAGACAAATCGACTGGTACTAACCTAGAACTAATAACATTAGAAACTCCACTTTGCCGTTGCATTAACATTAGAGGCGACGGCTTATTCTGTAGTGACGTCTTTCGGATCTCTTTAGGCGAATTACAAGGGGTGGCGTCTCCTTCGCCTTCATCGTCTTCATCTTCATCATCATCGGCATTTGATGAACTGCCCGAAAGGGACTCGGTCCCTTCAGTCATCTAAAATTCCATGTATTTTACAAAAAAAAAAACAATATAAATATGTAAAAACATTACCTCACGAAACTTTTCCGGACTATATTGTACCAGTAATGTTATCGAATTTCCGCACTGCATTAAAACACTGGCAGCAAGATTATAAGTCGCATTCCTCATATTGATTCCGCACACCTCCAAAAGTTGATCGCCAATTTGTAGTCCCACTCGACTAGCTAAACTACCCTCAGCTACGGTAGAAACAAAAATTCCTCCGGTGTCCGCTATTTGAATGCCCAATGGTTCGTTCGATTTATCAATGTGAACTCGTCGTAACTCGCCTGGCAATGGCTTGTGTCCCCATGGACAATAATCTTTCGATCTGTTCGCTTGAGGAGCATGATCTCCGGGACTGCTTAGAACTTCAACGTGAAAAATCGGCATCGGGCTGCCGCGTTCCGAACTGCCTCTCTCGATGCTGCCAGTACTAACCTTAGATGTTACACTTGGATTGGAAGGGACACGAAATCGCTGTTCCCTAAAACCGATCATTCTTTAAAAAAAGATATTTATTTATTAATCAGTAATTATACCTATTTCTGGGATTTCTCGGATAAGTCCCGCCAGTTTCCAACAAATCTGGACGTCTTTTTGAACTGTTATCAATAGAAGATCCATGATTATGTTGATAAGAGTCAAAATTGAAACTTTCCCTTGAGTGATTGATGTGGGGATGTGGATGTGGGTGATACGGATAATGCATTCGAGGGGGAACAAATAATTGGCTTGGTCCGCGAGAGTGTGAAGGACCGCTGTCGTGAGATGAACCCATGACAATGTCTCGTTCAGAATCTGATCCATATTTGTTAGCACCTGGAAATACAGTGGGAAAAAGGTTTATATTAAACACGTTCTATCAAAAAACTATTATATGTATATTCTATACGAACCTAGACGACTAATTTTCTTATAATACATCATATCTTTGTCATATAATCGCTGAACCGGCATATCTAGACTGTTATCAGAGTTCATATTAATACTATGTCGATTCGAAGTACCGACGCAGTTAATAATTTGACAAGAATCGGTTGGTAATGAAAAATGATTGCTTGAGTCGAGATTCTTATAGACGGAATGTCTGTTACTTGTAGGCTGACTTTGAGGAACCAAAGGCACTGGTGTTGAATTTCGATAATAATCTGGCGTGTCTTTGGGTTGAGCGAGGAGACTGAGCGGTGGACGCTCTTTGGTACGAGTAACCACTGTTCCACCTCCTAATAATTGATGTAAAATATAAGACAGTTAATGATAAAACATTAAGAGTTTTACCTGTTAAAACAGCTGTGGCTCTAGCTTTTGGCCAAGTACCTCCGTTATTCTTTTCTTCTTTAGTTTGCGACAAGTGTCGTTTTGCTACCGCGGAAGATCTTTTAATGGTAATAGTATGATGACTATCCAGAACAGAGTCTAACTTTGCAATAACCTAAATATGTATAATAACGTATTTACTACAAAAAATTTTTGGGAGCGCTGTAAATACCTGTTCGTGGTCGAAATCATTAGGATTCGGAGAACTATTGCGATATTTTTTCTTGTCTTCTTTTGAATGTCGCCAAGGACCCCGCATTAAATCCAATTTTTCCCTAAACCAAGCGCTGCCATTTTTTTCTTGGTTCCCATATTTATAGTCGCCTTGACTTAACCAATCTTCAGTCTACGAATAAAAAAGACCCCCACACAATATTAAACTGGCAGGCATACAAAACAGTTAGTATACTTGTGAGCTCCTATTCTCCTTTTTATTTCTCCTTACAGGCGTGAAAACATTTGGACATTCCGGATAACTCATTTTCAATGTGGTGATATTTATAACGTCAGCACTTTCGTCATTTAACACTTGCATAGCCGCCCTCAGGCTCTCAATATCGTCCATTGATTTATCGTTTATTCTTAAAACTCGATCGCCTACCGTAAGACTTTTGTCTTTAGCGGCCAAACTTCCCTCGCTAATACGATTAATATAAACGCCCATTTTTAAAGAGAGACCATGACAACCTGGAAAAATCAATCTTCATATTTAATAATAGATTAGAATCTCTAAACTTACCAGGTGTAAGCCGGGCGGTATGAATCCATTTGGTGACTTTTTCACCTGTAGACCTAATATCGTTTCTGGCACAACGAGTTCTACGTACCAAAACGTGTGCTGCAGGCATACTGGTCCGAATTGCTTCGGTGACCATACACAATGACGCTTGGCTGCAATCTAGATCGTTTACGCGAACAATTTTATCGTGTGGGAAAAATTTTCCAATCGCCGAAGATCCAGGAGCAACTGAAGCCACATAAACAGAACCGTCCCCTGGAAAGTCTCTACCGCCTGAAATAAATAGCTTTGAAATGGGTTTCATATAGGTTATTATTTCTTTACCAGCAAATTCTAAAGCCTCTTCATCCGAATTGGTTAGATCCAATTGTATTACTTCGGTATGACCACAGGCGTGTTGTTGTTCCTCAATATTCGATTGCGACATTCGTCCTTCTCGTTCAATGTGAGCTTCAAGGGTTTCACGTAAGGCCTATAATTATTAACATGTATTATTTCTCGACTGAATTCTGATATTCTATTAGTCGCTCACCTTGCTCTCTTTTAACAACTCATTGCGTTGCTTCTTAATTGCATCAGATTCCCTTAGAGATTCTGCTAATTCAGAAACAGCTCGGTCCCTTTCTTTTCTCATATTATCACATAAAGTCCTTATACTTTCTCGTTCCAAAACGATTTTGTCTCTTTCAGAGAAAGCCCAATCTCGCCGACCTTTAGACACTTCAGCTTCTTGAACCTAACATGTAAAGAGCTTTATAATAAAGATTCAAAAATAAAATAAAGGCCTTACAGCTTCAGCCAGTTCTGTTTGAACTTTATCAAGACTCTTTCTGAGAGATTCAAGTTCCTGATTCGCTTGATCCAAATTGTCCAGTCGTTGTCTCTGACTGATGGATCTCGAATCATCCCGATGATGTTCTTTACGACCACCACCTTCTCCTAGAGTACCTAAACTGTCAATGAGACGACCACGACTCCTTTTCATCTGGTCTCCTAGTAGGAGACGTCCATCTTCAGAAGCCGCTCCAAGTTCTCCAAATTTCTCACGAAGATCATTACATTCCTTTAAAGCCTGAAAATCAAAATTTTTAAAAGAATAATTACGAAAAAGCTAATTAAAGACTTCACTTTGTCTCTTTCATGTAAGGCACTCGCTATTTCCCTTTTAAGTGATTCCAATTGGTAGTTCATACTACGTTTTGCTTCTTGTAATTCTTTATTCTCGTTGTCCAATATTTTGAGTTTTTTTACAGCTTGAGATAGGTCGTCACTAAGTTTTTCCATTTCCTTATGAACGGTATCTCTGAAAATTGATTATAACAAAGGAATGAATTAGAAAAATGTTTAAATTACCTATCATTTAAGTGGTTTAATGTGTATTTTCGATTTGAAATTAATCTATTGAATAAGTTCATCTTATTCATTGTGATTCAAAGAACTTTAAATTCGCAAAAAGTCTAAAAATGTAAGATAACAAATGTGTATCTGTTAATATTTACATACTTATTTACACTTATGTACGAAATATTACGTATAAACATTTAATAAAAATTAGAAAAATACACACGTACTGTCACTATTAAAACACTTATCTATAGAGATATATGATTCTTGACCATTTACAATATAAAAATTAAAAAAAAAAAGAATAGTAAGAGAATAAAAAATTATACCTTTCACTCATTATAAGGGTGTATTCAGCCATGGTAGCGTTCCTTTCATCAGTAAGACGTATAATGTCCTTGTTTGCTTTAATCGTAGTGTTAACCGAATCTTCATATTGTTGTTGAAGCTTTTGATTTGCTTTAAACAATTTTCCCAGTTGCAGTTTAAGGCCCTGAATTTCTCGTTGAGCTGAAGCTGAAGCTGAAGCCCGTTCTTGACCTAAATAATTTTAGTTCCAATTTTTAATACATTCGGCTAATATTTTTCAAAAACCTACCTAAAACTTCACACTGTTTGAGCAATCTTACATTTTCGTTTTGTGCGATTTCTAATTTAGATAATGCTTGGGTGTGAGACATGAATAAAGCTTCTGAAGCGTTGCCATTATGCTCAGTGAGTTCTTTGAGAAGACGCTGATTTTCTTCTCTGAGCTGATTGTTTTCTGCTTTGAGCTCTGCATATTTGTTACGCAGCGTGGAAAAATCTGGACTGGAAACATCAGATTGGTTCATCACTGTTCTATGCTGTTCTCGGTAGTAATCAAGATCCTATTAAATCGATTGTGTGGTAAATTGTAGTGTTATCCAAATAAGTTTATAACTTACGTGATCACATCTTCTTCGGGAACTGTTCAATTCATTCGGGTTGTAGGGGTCATAGTCTCTGGTGGCGAAATTTCTTGATATTGTCCCTAAAAAAAAAATAGTATTGTTATTTTAGATATCAACAATTTTAACATTAGTATAGGTTATAAAATATTCCAAAAATAACATACCACTACTTCCTGCTCCTCCTTCATTATTCGAGGCCATTTTTCAATAATTTAAGTAACAATTATACATTTTGCATGGAAAAACTGTTACTTAAAAATACCTGGAACAAATATTAATATATATATGTATATATATATGTATTAGTATAATGAAGTACCGACGAACAATTAATTTTATACAATAAACAACACACGGGACAAAATTATCGCATCACTTAATTTACTCTTATTTTTTCACTCACTTATTTACTCTACTATATCAATAAATGGTAGAGTCGCAAATATAAACTGTTCATCTAAGCTGCGATGAGACTGTGAGAGTCACTTTTATTGAAGGTCGCTTGTAACGATACATAGCTATTTTTTTGACAGTAGCTCAGTCGTCAGTTATTAGGTGAATGGTCGGTGAATATTGCTAATGACCTGGACAAGGACGACGAAAAATAACAAATGAAACAGATGACTAATACTTGTACCTCGCAGCTTTAAGAACTCACCACTGTGCCATAAGAAAGATGCAATCACATCTCTATGAGGTCAAAAAGATGAATATTTTAATCCAAGCCGTAAGGGATAGGAAGACAAAACTAAATTTCTGCTATAATTCCTCAAGCTGTACCTTTATTCACTAGAAAACATCGTTTCGATAAACTACGCATCACTTCAGAACAATGTATGGAAAATTAATGACTTATATTTTCAAATGAGTCACGATTTTCTTTGCTTGTGTCAAATCGTCATATATCTGTGTACAGACAACCAGGGAAACGACAACTTCAGTGCAACTTTCATCCAAATTTTCCTTGTGGTGGCAGCAGTAATGGTGTGAGGGGGGATATTTTTAAAGTATGGCTCTCCTGGAGCCTAATCAATAGAGTGTAAATTCTGGAAGAACATCTTATTCGTTGTGACATTTTTGTAGAACATGTATGTATGTACAACTGCACAATACAAGAATTATCCGAATGTGCTTCCAAAAAGTCGGTATAAATATTTGAAAGTGACCAATGAGCCGCCCAGATGTAAATATGCATAATTTCTGGGATGTACATGCCCGCCCCAGGATTATAAAAAACCCATAGTTAAGAGCGTTTATTCAAAGAATATCCTAATTCAATTTCACAATAGACAGATAAGGTGTGTATAAACCTCAAAGATCTCAAACAAGATGATTTTACTCACTTTCAGAAAATTTTAGTAAATTATACCAATTGTGGACCATCAAATTGTGACCATTACTATCTTTTGGTCTAGAATAATAATGACATAATATGGTTTGTGGATGTGCTATTGTGGAGAAGTTTTGTGCTGTCGTACAATATCCATTATTCATTATAGATACATTACAATACGTTCAAAAAAAAAAGATCATTTAATTCTGCAAAATAAAGAGAGAAACAGTTTTGCGTTGATCTGTATGGATTAATAACTTTAATTCATCATTATCCATGAAGGATTACAAACGTCATCTTCAAAGCCTCAAATTTTCATTTAAATTCAATAGAAATTAGGATGAAAATATTCCAATTGGTAGTTACAAATGAATCATAAAGATTGATTAAATATTGACATATGATAATAACAGATACAAATAAATAATATATATTTGGAAAAAATGAATAACAGGAAAATCGACATTATTGTTCTACCAAATTAATGCATTGAAGTTTACATACCTACCTATAAATTTTAAAGTAAATTTAACATATAATTATACTTATAACTGAGCAAAAGCTTATTCATATACTATATTTGATATACATAAANATGTCAACGTCAATATCATTAAATTTTTTTGTTTAAAAAAAAAAATTAAAATTTTTGTAGAAACTAAAAAAAATTATTACTCACAAAAATTATAGCCGTATAGGCATGAATTCTAATGTCACAGTGCTCAGCTACAACGAAAGTCTGTTACGAAAATCCGACGTCGATCTCCTCAAAGGACCCCATTGGTTAAACGATACCATAATATCTTTTTATTTTGAATATTTAGAAACAGAGTGTTTTAAAGATAATAATTCCTTTGTATTTGTTTCACCGGAAGTGACACAATGCATCAAGATTTCACCCCAAAGAGAGCTAAGAATTTTCCTGGACCCCCTAATTAAAGAGAAAAATGCAAAATTTATATTTTTTGCTTTGAATGATAATGAACAAACTGAATATTCGGGAGGAAATCATTGGAGCTTATTAGCTTACTCGCAGTAAGGTTTAATTTAACATTTTATATATTAGTGCCAGTAATTGAACTGATCTTCAGCCCTGAAAAAACCATGTTCCATTATGACTCTTCTAGAGGAAGTAATGAATGTCAAGCTATGGATTTGGCTGAAAAAGTATTAAAATATTTAAATTTGCCAATTGAGGGACGTTATGAAGAAGCAGCAACACTACAACAAAACAATGGATACGACTGTGGTATTCATGTTCTATGTAATACTGAACAGTTAGCCAGTTACGCAAATCATTATGGTAAATTATCAGGATGTCCCAAAGTAACGGCGGAACACGTACAAAATAAAAGATGGGAAATCTTAGACATTATTGAGAAACTTAGAAAAAGTCATAGATGATGTTATTTATGAATTTTTTTTGAGAACTTCACTAGTAGATGTAAATTATTGTGATAGTAGTGTATAGCCTGAATATTTTGTACTTAGTGACGAAAGAATGTTGTAATTAAATTAAATTGTAAATATTGCTAAAAGTAAATTTAAATTAATAAAAATTACTTGTCTTCTTCTCTCGTATTTTATGGCTTTTGAACATGATTCGATTAAAAGGAGAAATGTTAATTTAACCTTACTTCTAGTTCAAATTTAATTTTATACATATGAAAAATAACAACAATATGATTAATATAGAAAGTCCTTTATAAGCAAAGATGAATTTTAACATTAGATATTATTCTTCTCTTTATTCAACAGTTAACATTAGTTTAAAATCTAGCTTAGCTAATAGATTATTTTCGAAAAATGTGTGGTATAGAGCTCTGAGTGCTCAAATACAGAAAAGTGAAGAAGAACAACATAAAAATTATACTACATTCAATTCAGATTTTCGAAATAAATTGCGTAATGGTCCCAATTTAAAGGATTTTTTTTAAAAGCGAACACTTAAAACAACAAGATCACCTACCTGACGATGAGGTATTAGATGTAATTCTAGCAATAGATTTTTATGTAGCAATTTCTTCAGGTCATACCGTACTTGATACAACCCGTAACTTATGGCGATAAAAGAAAGGTATACTTCGATGTATATGGATGTCAAATGAATGTAAATGATACAGAAATAGTATGGGCAATTTTAAAAGAAAACAATTATGAAATGACAACCAAGTTAATGGATGCAGATATTATTTTAATTGGTTTGTATTTTTTTATTTTCTAGGATTATTGTTAAATAATGTTCATATTTTAGTTACTTGTGCCATAAGAGACAGTGCTGAAGAGAAAATCAAAAGAAGGTTGAATGAATTTAAAGCCCTCAAGAATAAAAGATCTAAAAACTTGCCCACTCTTAAAGTAGGTATATTGGGATGTATGGCTGAACGATTAAAAAAAGAAATTTTGGAAACTCATCAAGTCGTTGATGTTGTGGTGGGTCCTGATGCTTATAGAGACTTGCCTAGGTAACATATAAAGGGCGTTATATAAATTCGTGAGAGATCTAAATTAGAGATCTAAATATATCATATTTTTACTATTTTAAATTTAACAATATCGAACATCGATTTAACGTCGTTATATTCTAAATAGAGCAATTCCAATATGCATAGATTCTGAACTAACAGCAGTTTTAATAAAAGTGATTGATAAGACTGCTATAATTTGAACAAGGCAAGGCGCTAATAGAAGAAGAATGAAGGTGATTATAAATTAAACGACAATTTCTACGGTCGCTGAAGGGACGTAGGTCCTAAAAACTGTCAAACTCTGAATGAAAAAAATCAAGAAAGTTCAAACGATCTAGTACAACTAGGAATCCAACTAATTTTCATCAGTAAAATGCTTCGGAAGTTTAAGTTTGAAAGCAATCGTACAACCGCACAACACAATACCAGAGAAAATTTAGCTTTCTTAAAAACTTAAAAAAGTTTTCTTTATAATCAGCGCCATATTAAATGCCTTGTTTCGAAAACAGTTGTGAATTAGTTTAGTATGAATCTATAAAGTGAAAATATAAAATAGTACTTTAAGGAAATTCAAAACAATATTACTTATGCTTCCATTTTATCTCGTTTCACGAATTTTTAAAACGTCCCTGGTAAGATATATATAAAAAACGTTTAATATGATACTAAATGAGTAAAATCGAAAGGCTTTTAGCATTAACTGAGAATGACCAAAAATCTATTAACGTCCTATTGTCATTTGATGAAACCTATGCAGATATAACACCAGTAAGACTAAATGAAAATTCAATTTCTGCCTTTGTTACTATAATGAGAGGTTGTGATAATATGTGCACATACTGTATTGTTCCATTTACAAGAGGAAGAGAAAGGTCCCGACCAGTAACTTCGATTTTGAAAGAAGTTGAACAATTATCAAAGAATGGAGTTAAAGAAATTACCTTGTTAGGTAAATAAAAAAATAAAAAGTGTAAAAAAGAAATGATTAACTTTATCTTAGGACAAAACGTGAACAGTTATAGAGATTTATCTGAAAAAGCAGCCTCGGAAAATATTACAAGTCTAACTAAAGGTTTCAAAACAGTTTATAAACCAAAAAAAGGAGGTTTAAGATTTGCTGATTTATTACACAGAATATCAGAAATTAATCCAGAGGTCAGAATTCGATTTACATCACCACATCCAAAAGATTTTCCAGATGAGGTTATTGAAGTGAGTTCATTTCTATGTTAGTGTTCTTAAAATTTGAAATAACGACACTTTAATCAGGCAATTCAATCTAAACCAAATATTTGCAACTCATTACATATGCCAGCACAATCTGGCAATACAGCAGTTTTGGATCGAATGAGAAGAGGTTATTCTAGAGAAGCTTACTTAGAGCTAGTTGCTCATATCAGGAAACAAATTCCTGGAGTCGCTCTAAGTTCAGACTTTATATGTGGATTTTGTGGAGAAACTGAACAAGGTACTATGTGAAACAATGAATTTAAAATTCTAAATTTGAAAAATACTTTTTAGAATTTGAAGATACAATTTCTTTAATAGAAGAAGTCAAGTACAATCAAGCTTTTCTGTTTCCCTATAGTTTAAGAGAAAAAACTACAGCACACAGACGATATAAAGATGACGTTCCACATGAAGTAAAAATGATGAGACTGGAAAGAATGATTAAAACATTTAGGAAAAATGCTCATATATTAAACTGTGCTGAAATTGGTAAGTTATAGTAAAATTTAAGATCTTTAAGAAACTATGTTTATGTACAACATTCAGGCAAAATTCACTTGGTTTTGGTAGAAGGCTTTAGCAAGAGATCCCAGGACTTCTTGCAAGGTCGTAACGATAATAACGTGAAAGTTATTCTTCCTGGTAATGAACAAGTGCCTGGAAAGGATGGCAAGTTAACTAAAATCTTACAACCTGGAGATTATGTGGCGGTGCTTATTAATGCGGCGAATTCTCAAGTTTTAAAAGGTTCTTAAGATGTAAAGAATGTATATTTGATAGAAATATTTCTTAATTTTTAGGTATTGCTTTGTATTTTACTGATCTTCAAGAGTATTATCAGGAACATTGTAATGATTCCAATCGGTTGTCTTCTATCAATTTCTAACAGGTATTGTTCATATTTGTAAAACAAAGTTATTAAATGTGATAGAAAAGGAACAAGTTAAAAATAAATTTGGTAAACCATGTATATATATATATGTATGTATGTCTCTCTCTCTCCCTTTCTCTCTTTCTCCACCTTAGTTAATTGTGGCAATTGACAATCGTCTTGCAAATGTATCGCTTCTTTGATCTGACCCACTTTCGCCATTTCTTCTTTCTTTCTTTCTTTCACCACAGTTCGCGCCGACCCTGCTGACTGACTGACCACAGACTGGTCTTCAGTAGGTCGAACGAACAGCTGTTTCTTCTTTGTCGGTTGTCTTCCTCTTCCTCCGTGGTGAGCCCTGATCATGTTTAAGTGCACCGACGAAGAGAAATCGAACAACGACGATAAACCGCAATCGATTTTGTTAGACAAATAGTTGTTGAAGTTTTAATTTATTGTGCGCGTCTCGAATTTTGTTATTTTTTTTCTATTCTTCGGGGATTTATGTGAGATATGCAAAATGATAAGTTGTTTTATTTTGCTTGTGAGTATTTTATAGTTTTTTATTTAACACGTGCATCCAAATACATATGTAATTTTTCTCATAATATACCTATTAACAAGAAGATCAACAAATTTTAAGTCTTATTTGCAAAAACTCTTGGTTTTCTGATTGGAAAGCTGTCCTTTCGAAATTTGCCAATTACTGGTCTCTTTTTTTTATAAAATAATGTTAAGGTAAGGAAAGTGCACCTGCTCAAATGAATAAAAAATCAACATAATATTCAATAAAAGAAGTGTTCTCTATATTTTAACATTTGAATAGTCTGATAATGGTAAATATTTTTTCCACAAAATCTTGTTATAATTCTATTATTTATTACTAGTTCTGTATCAAAGTTCACTAAACTTTTCCTGCGAAACGAATTCCTAAATGTTATTGATTTGCGAATGAGAAACTTTCATACACAAATCGACATGAACAATCTTATAGGTACGTTCATGACATATCCAGATACTCAACTATACGTTTTATTAGTAGTTCAATTCGACAGTTTAATAATGTCAAATCATGAACTAATCGATGTTACCTGGTGTTGTCGTTCAAGTGGGTCTTTTAGATCTCACTTTACTTTGAATTTAAAATTTTCCTGTTTTAAAGTAAGCAATCTAATTTTCCACACTTGCTACACCATAAGGGACACTCGGGATATCAGGAATCTTGATTTTCTTTCAAATACAGGAATTTAAAAGTAACTCGAAATTCCATTACCTCTGCATGGGTCACAAGGGGTGTAGATCGCCTTATTTATCACGATTTTTGTAAAGTTGAAATTAAAACTTAACGATTCTTGTAGTATAAAGCACAATGTAATAAATTCTTGGGCCATTTATGTTAATGCAGACTTCACTAAATATTTAAAAAATTCTTATTGAATCGTCATTATTGATACTCTCGGTTTATTGGTTGTTTAACGGTTTTAGTGTTATAACATTACTACTTTCTTTATGTCACATCTGTATATCTGGCTTTCTTTATTGCTCATAGATACACCGTAAACAATCATTCAATTTTTCAAACATACGAGGATCGCTCAAATATAAATCGGAATATTGTAAAATAAGTACGGCATACTGCATTTACAGCATTTGGAGCGGAACAAATAGGTGAGAATAGCGAGAAAAAAAGTTTGAACTATATAGTATAATGGGACAAAATTACCTAGAGAAGTTTTTGATCACTTTCGCAGTAATGTTTACCATATGTGCCCTAACGTCACGAAACTTGTCTAAAAGCTATTTGTATTTTTCATCGATTAATCAGTCGAACTTTTTTTACTACAAGTTCAGAGTAATAAATCAATATTGATTGCTTTTCGAGCAGGCAAAAAACGCACTCAAATAACTCAAACAGTATTTCAAAATACAGTTGCTAAAACTTTTCCTGTAGACAAAAATGTTTGCTTCTTTTTTTAGTGATAAAGGTCCTCTATGGCGCTATTATTTTGTTTGTTTAATTGCTATTTTTTTTTGACTAATGAAAATATTAATTTGTTTGAACTTCTAATTGAGCAGAAAATTAGTTCCGTATACTATTTCGGCATCTAGGGTGAAAGATACTAATTTGAAAATTTATGGACTTCATTTGTTTGTGCAAATATTGACATATCCATACAGTCATCTAGAATGTATAGTAGTTTATTGTTTTATTTGAACGATCCTCGTATTTGCTGACGGTCTTAATTTAATTACAGTTTATCAGTTGATTAACTCAGGCAAAGACCCTATCCAAGTGTGTTCAATGCACATTCAAGAATTAAATAATGAACTTTTTATCAGCAAACAATAAATCATGTTGTAATTTTTAATAAACCGTTAGGATTATTTATCTACATATGTATGTACATACTGTGTACATATGTTGACTTGAAACTAACTCCTACGTCTTCTTGTCTAATGCATTTCAACAATAATATATGCATTAAGGGCAGAAATACTTTTTTTTCAGTCACTTCATTAACATATCAAACATTTTAGCGTCGGGTTCAGGTTCCCTTACGCAAATGAAAGTGACAAATTAGAAAAGAGAAAGGCATTATTGGTTAAAAAAACACTAATCGTTATTGATTGGTTTAAAAACTGTTTTCTTAATGGGCCACGCTTCTTAAGCAATGCTTCGTAAAAAATACTGCTTAAAATAGTCTAATTCTAAAGAAAAAGTTATGGATTTTCCAATTCGAGCTTCTTATTTCATTATTTGTCTATGAAAAATCAATAAAAAATTACAACCTTGGACACCTACAACATTTTTGGTACATTAACTATTACAATGAATAATTGTATGTTTAAAATGTCCAATTAACCGATATCTATTATAATCTATCCAATCAGAACGTTGTGCGTGAAGATGGTAAGTACACAAGTAAGTATGTCAGTGGGTTATTTTTGTTTGGTATGCATACTCGGCACTGTTGCTTTCACAAAACGACAAAATTCATACCGCCGTCATTCATTACAGCTCTATGCTTATACCATATCAGGTATAGGGTACGACGCAGGAGGTGGCGATAGAGCGTCTTGCGGACGCCCATACCGCGCGGGTCGGATTTACCAACCACCCTGCGACTTGGAACGTTTTGGGTATTGTGCTCATGCAGGTCAATTGTATCCTTGGAAAGCGGTTAAGAGGTTTGTAAAAGATAATCAAGGATTGATGAGACGAATGTACGGAGATCAGAGACATGGACATGTTCTTAAAGCTGAATTGGATGATATCGAGGACTTGGATATGAACGAGAATGAACATTGGAGACCAACATCTGTCAGGTGAAATTGTTTAGTCTAGGTATGTTGCTAATAGTAATTTTGAAAAATAAAAGATTTGCCAAATACCTTCATGACGATGATAATTATCTTGAAGCATCTATGGAGTATAGTGACGATATTAATGAAGAAGAGTCACGTTATCTTAAAGATGATTTAACCAATGATGATGTTTTAAATACGAAATTCGTTATTTCCGAACAAGAAGCTGCGGTTGCTATTAAATTAGCTGAATTAAAGGCTGCTGCTCATTTTCGGTAATATTTCATTGTGATACCTTTCTACTATGTTTTCTACTATAGAATTTTTTAAAGACCAATTCATCATAGAGCTCAGTATACCACGCATAGAACTGTAAGTCCCCCTTGGCAAACCTTATCCACCACCCAAAAGGCCATACAACGGAATGTTACCAAACTGATTCCTGCTACAGTGAAAAAAGACACAACTACTACCACTGAAAAGGTAACAACGGGAAGTTCTGTAGCTTCAGAAAGCCTTGATGATTTTACATTGAGTAGCAGTTCAACATTTGCAGGTAGAAACTTCTTTTATATGAATATTATTCCCTTATAAATGATATGCTCTTTTTAGAAGATTCAATTACAGAGGCAACTACTGATCGAACAACAGAGGTGGAAAAGCTTTCATCAACAACAACTTCAAAAATTAACATTGAAGATTTGGACCCAACGGCTCAGGCGAGTGAAACTTTTGAAATGTATGGAGAAATTAATGAAGCTCCGTTGAAACCAGACGATGGAAAAAAACCAGCAATACTATTTCAAGATATGGAAAGCGAAAACAAGAGGAAAGGTTCCATGAATTTTAATAACGCAAAAGGAGTGTGAGTATTTATTAGTTTCAAATTTCACTGTAACAACAAAGTGGTTCAAAAACAACAACAACAAACAACTTTCTACGTCTTGTAATATGCAATTACGCTGATTTCGTCGATGCAGTTAAAGGAAAGTTTTTTCACAGTGAAAGTTTTATTGCAGAAACGCATGCCCGGTGAAAGAAGAAGTGGTGGCTCCATTTTGGGCTAACAATACTAGGGGTGAAGTTTTAGCTCTTTTAAATATGTACCCTTTCGAACAGTACGTACATTGGGAAAAATGTACCTTCGAACACAGACAAATGTATTGCAGAGAAGGGTGTCGGTGTGAGCAACAATATAGACTACATCGGTACGCATTTTAATTAGAAATATTTTAAAAATTCATGATGTAATTCCAGTTTATTGGCTTATGATCCAAATAATGAATGTCGAGGAATTTTTTCCGATTGGTTTAGATTTCCTTCGTGCTGTGTATGCAAATGTTATGACATGCCACCAGAATTTCGAGTGACTTCACGTAGTCCCAGGTATCAAAAGTCTTATTCCAATGATGAAGACGAAGAAGTCGCTTGATTAGAAATTAAATTATTGATTAATTGTACAAAGTAAAATTAATTATCTGGTATTAATATTACTAATTGTTGCAACAAATTTGTATTACTAGCGTAAGTGGGACGAATTTTATTTATTAATTCTGTAAATTAATCTGATTTTTAATTAGTTTTTATTTATTTTGTTTGTTAGTTGAAAAATAATGAGGCTGTGACGATAATAATTACTTTTATATGTAAGGTGTTGTGTAAAAAAAACATTAATTTATAAAATTAATTAAGTACAGTTTTTAGTTGTTCTAAATATTGCTGTTCTTGTTACTGAATTTTTATGTAAATATTAATTTTTATCCTTTACATTTTGTATTTCCTTGTAATCACGTTCCGCCCTGTAATGAAATCCTGGAAAATGTAAGATCTTATCGAATCGCGGCAAAGAGAGACTTGATGTCACCTAAATTAGTCATCACCTATCACGAGGATCTATTCATGAAGCTGCGCTGGGAAGAAAATGACAACATCAAATGAACCCGGTTAAACCACCTATGACATATCGAATATATCCTGCTAAAGGCCGAGGGCAAAAAACATTCCAAAACATGCTATAACGTCTTAGTACAACCTATGCATAAATGGAGCTGCTCATGAAAAAAGAAAAAACAATCAAATGCGCGGAAAAGTCCGTATAGTTCATTTTCCAAATCATTGCCATAGTTTCTCAGCCAACATATCGCTTTTCTTACACTTCGTTTAGCCATGTTTTTATCCTGAAAGATTAGAAGGGCATATTTTTATGTAAGTCCCAAGAATTCCTCACCAGCTCGGCCATTTTTTCCAGTCTTCTAAGCACTTCTTCGTTGCTTACTCGATTGTAAACAGTAATTCAACACATAAAGTGATTTGACAAAAGCATGAGTTACATTCAAGAGGCAACCCTTTTTTTGCCTGGAACCTGTAATATTATTTCTAATTTTTTAGATTTAGACATTCTTTTTTTAAGATTGTACCAGGAAAAACGGATAATTTCTGGTACAATTACGGAAGAAACGACATCTAAAAGAATATTTTATGGCTTCTAATAGTCTATAATAATATAATTCAAAATAATTAGGTGAGTGATATTATAAGGTTTCCTCATATTTACGTCAACATTCAATTTAAGTATACAAAACATCGCTTAAAAATGCTACTGAAGGAATATCCAAATGAGGTAATACATAGTTTTTTTCAATGAATTTTTATTTGAAAACTATAGTTTTTATTATTATTTTTGTTTTCTAGAATCTTAGTATTATACAGAGCATATATTTAGAAAAAACAATTTTAATTTGGATTGGATTATATCCCAGATTTCAGTCTAAGTATTCCATATTAAACTATTATTTACGCAAATTTCTATTCTATATATTTATTATTTTATTTATCTTATCGCTATATGCTTTTTCTATAATAAACTTTAATGAACGTGACAAGATATTTCTTCAATTTTTCGTTGCCATACTAGCTTCTGCCATTTTAAGTAAGTAAACAACAATTATTTAATAAATAAGTAAATAAATGTAATAACAAAACTACATATATTTTAGCAAAAACACTTAATCTTTCAATTAACTCACACAAGATTGTTAACTTGGAATTTTCCTTAACTAATAAAATACTCAATTATGATTTGACAGAAGAACAGAAAAATTATATAACTACGAACTTAAGAAAAGTGGAAAAAATAGCAAACTTTTTTCGTATAGCTACTGCGTGCAACTTACCTAATTATATTATTTTTATGGCTTTTTTCAGTTCTGAAAAATATGGGTAAGACCCAGCATTTTTAGTGCAAAATTAAATTTAATTAAAATTTATTGTTTACAGATTGCCAATACCAAGCTATTATCCCTGGGGTACTGAAAATATAACCACCTTCGTTATTAATTACTCTTTGCAAACTTTTGCTTTATTAAATTTGGCATTGATAAATACCACCGCAAATCATTTGTTTATTAAAATTTGCGCAATTTTATATACCGAATTCCACGTGTTAAAATGGAATTTAACGGACATGAATTTTAATGAAATTGTTCGGAACAAACTTGTTAAGAATGTTTTACTACACCAACATATTATATTGTAAGTTTTCCATATGCAAAGTATCTTTGATTGCAGTTTACTATTTACTCTGTACATACAGGGTGTTTCAGCTCGATGAGACATTAGAAGTATCTGGAGAACCGTAGACTATAAAAATCTGAAAAAATTCACATAAATCTTTATCGACCTGATCTATCTTTGGAAAATATTTTTAACTTTGTGACACTTCCGGTTATACCGGAAGTAGCTGTCAACTTCCTTATTTTAAATGGAACCCCCCATTTTTTTTTGCATTTTTCGATTCTTTGTCAAATTCTAAGGCCACTTTATGTAAGGTGTCCCATGTCTAAAATTTATCGTTTCCAAGTTATTCCAGAAAATTTAAAATTTTTGACAGCGACAGGCTCCCACGGAAATCGGTGCTATGCCCTAACCGCTGCGAATTTTGGATTCGGTCTACTAGAGCTAAAAGAGGACTTAATAAGCTACATTTTGATGTATTTGAAATTGAGAAAAAGTCTTTCAGAACCCCCGAAATATGCCTCCGAAATTGCATAACTTCAAACCTCAATAACTCGCTTATTTCAAATGGAATACCCTAATTTTTTCGACGGCATCGTGTTCACAATTCAAAAATCTACAACTTTTGTTAACATTATCTTATCCCTAAATGCAGCCGTTCATAAGTTATTGAAAGTTGCTTTTTGGGTTCAGGAATAACAACCCTGACGGTAGTTTCCTCGGTGACGTACAGTAAACATGACAGATTTGCTGTGTTGACCGTAAGGGTTGTTATTCTTTAACCCAAAAAAAGAAAGTAACTTTCAATAACTTATGAACGGCTGCATTTAGGGATAAGATAATGTTAACAAAAGTTGTAGATTTTTGAATTGTGAACACGATGCCGTCGAAAAAATTAGGGTATTCCATTTGAAATAAGCGAGTTATTGAGGTTTGAAGTTATGCAATTTCGGAGGCATATTTCGGGGGTTCTGAAAGACTTTTTCTCAATTTCAAATACATCAAAATGTAGCTTATTAAGTCCTCTTTTAGCTCTAGTAGACCGAATCCAAAATTCGCAGCGGTTAGGGCATAGCACCGATTTCCGTGGGAGCCTGTCGCTGTCAAAAATTTTAAATTTTCTGGAATAACTTGGAAACGATAAATTTTAGACATGGGACACCTTACATAAAGTGGCCTTAGAATTTGACAAAGAATCGAAAAATGCAAAAAAAATGGGGGGTTCCATTTAAAATAAGGAAGTTGACAGCTACTTCCGGTATAACCGGAAGTGTCACAAAGTTAAAAATATTTTCCAAAGATAGATCAGGTCGATAAAGATTTATGTGAATTTTTTCAGATTTTTATAGTCTACGGTTCTCCAGATACTTCTAATGTCTCATCGAGCTGAAACACCCTGTATAATATATGAGTGGCATAATGGAACAACATGATAAGCCACAAAATAAAAAAGTGGAGATATCGGACATTGAAATCTGACAGTTGCCCTTAAAACTGTATATTTGTTTTGTATTCTTTGGTCGCTAGTAACGCGATATGTTAAGGATAGCCAAATTCTTTATGGTACACCTTAATATGTTCCTACTTAATGGATAGGACCAATAAAATCGTTTTTTCAAAATGTGTGGCCTATCACGTTATTCTAATATGCCCCTCATATGTAATACAATAGGAGGAAATGTTTGAAACAAGTTGTTTATTCTCGTAAACAAAGGTACATGAAAACATTAAACTTCGGAAAATTGTGGACGAAAGAAGAAATGAAAATACATGCAAATGTGTTCTTGTTTTCTAAAACGTTTTCGTTAAAAAGCGATTTTTTTAAATTTTTCAGCGCCCTCAATCACCGCAAAAAGCGAGAAGAACTTTTTCTATTTTTCCTAAGCTTTTGGCCACATTAAATTCGCGAGCAACAAGGTAGGTACGTGACGACCAAAAAAAACAAAAAAAACAGAGATTCGCGGTGAGATTTACTCATCCCTGGATTCCCTTTTGACTTCGTAAAAAGCACGGTAGGATAACTGTATCCTGGGATACCGTAGGAATTATTTATGTGACTATTTTACAAACAAAAGTGTGAGCGCCGATACAAGAACATTGTGCTCTTGGGTGACAATGCCATTCATAACTGCGAACACAATCAGGAAATTTTGCTCAAAGGTTCGTACTTCATATAGTCTAGATTTCTCGTTTAGCAATTACCACTTATTCAATAAAATGCATTCATTTATTTCGAACATTTCCTCTTAAATACAACTAAGTAGCGAGAAGGAGAAAACTTATATGTAAATTAAAATGTAGAACAGATTGTTAAATAACTATATTTTTTTAGAATGTCGAAACAAATGGAAAGCATATTTGCCTTTGGAATCTTCGGACAATTCTTTTTCAGTACCATCGGTATTTGTTTCGTGGCCATGTACCTTATTTTAGTAAGATTTGTAACAATTTTGTTACACTTATTTAATATTTTATATAAAATATGAATTTTCAGCCTATGAATACCGAAAATGATACAACATTTGTTCAATACTTGACTGGTGCATACGCTCTGATTTATATGTTTCTGGATATCACATTGTATTGTATTTTTGGACATTTAGTTATTTCGGAAGTTAGTTTAAAATATTTTACAAAAAATAGATATTAGAAAAAAATCACTTTAGAGTTTAAGCGTTTCATCAGCCATATATTCTTCAAATTGGTACGACATACATCCTATGCTTCGAAAAGATTTGATTGTATTCAGAGAATCGGCCAGAATACCCGCTACACTAACAGTTGGAAAACTTTTTCCATTGACATTCGAAACTTTAATAAAGGCAAGAATCAACAAGTTTTAAATAACAAAAAATAAAATTTATACTTTCAGTTATTACGCATTACATATTCGTTTTTTGCATGCTTAAAAGCAAGCAATTGAGATAAATTGAATTTATCTTTGTAGTAATTATTTTCTAGGAGTCCAATAAAGCAATCGTAAAGGGAAATATTGTTGTTTTATATGATAAACGCCAGCTAAGTGGAAAGGTTATGCCAAGAAACTTAATTAAATATACTTTTCGAAGACTAACGAAAGTCCATTTATCTTTGATCTTTTTAGAAAAATTAACTTTTTCCTTAAGATTTATTTCTATTTTAATATACATAATATTTATAATGAATAAAATGCTTTAAATTGTTAATTTAACTTAAACATTTCTGGAAATAAACAAGGCCACTTTAGCCACAAGGCTAAATGGCCTTGGGCGCCAGCCTTTTTGGGGCGACAACTTTGCTCACAGAATAATCTTTTTTTGTGTTATCGAATTTTAATCTGTGCCGCGCAATAAACGTAAGACGTCTCTAGGGAAAACAAATATTTATTTAAATACAAACTACCATAACAACGTCTTAAAGATTACAATTCCTGTTCGGAACAACTTGGTTGTTATTTTGGCCTTTCAACATGTTTAAAACAAAGATTTACTCTCGCAATAGTCGTAAAATATGTACCTAAAAGCTCGAAATTTTCTTCAGATAACCATGGAAAAATTTGGTATACTCATACTCTATTGAACGTTGTAATATTTTAAAAATATATGAATAGATGTGAATCATAGACTCTTAAGTTATGAAAATCGAATGCTTTTTTATCATTATCCCATTTGGAAGGTTTATCTATTATTCTATAAAAGTGTCTACTCAAACGAGGAACAATAAATGTTTTCTGGCAAAGACGTAGAGACCATAATTCACCTGGCGTTCAGAGCGTCGCTCCAGCTGCCAATTCGGGTCACGAATTCGAGAGCTCTGCCAGCGTCTCTGGAAGTCTGGACCAGTATCCACCGAATGGTGATCGTGCATAGACGTAACGTTATCTTTCAGCATCCAAACGTGTTACGAATTAGCGTGAAATAATTCAATATATTGTACAAGATTCCCGTTAATATTGTAAGTTTACTTATTTTTAAGACATTGATTTTTTAGATTTAAAATAATGTAATCTTAAACCTAAACAACTTATCAATAATAAATTGAATTCTATTGTTACCTTCCAGGAAAAGTTACGTTTACCCGTTTCTCATCATGACTGAATATTTAAATAGACAGAAAAACGCAAACAAAGGATCGTTTAAATGTTTATTAGACCGATCGTAACTTTTTGCCGTTTCGTGACGCCAAATGGCAAACCACATGGCAAAACAATAATCACTCATTTTGATAAATTTTAACTTTGATCCCAAAAACAATTGATCCTAAAAAGCCCCAAGATCGAATTTCAATGGAATTTTGATTTTAGTAACATTGTTTCTTTTTCTCATTATTTTATTTAGGTATTTATAGAAAATAATCCAGTTTTTTTATTAGGTTTTCAAAGCATCTTCTGAGTTGATATAACAAAGGATGTAGTCTCTTTGACTACATTGTTTTATTCTGATGAAACTGTTAAAAATCAACGTTCCCATGGAGATTACACCCTTTGTCACATCGCCTCTAGGAACGTCTTTTGAATTTGCAGACAAAACACAAAGTGTAAAATCTTTGGACCATAACATTTAATGATATATTTTTATTTTGTTTATATCTACATTTGTTTTTAAAATTGGTTGCCTTTTTCTTATGAAAAATGAGTTGTTTGTTTCCTATCATTACGGATTATCTAGTAAATCCTTCAAGGATATCGGCAATACATTAATAAATCCAGTAGAGAAAGAAAAGCTTTTATGCATGTGCAAAGTAACTTAGAAACTTACTCAGCTTAAAGATAAAAGGAAGTTCTACAAAGGAAGATGAATTAGTAACAGCCAATATTTTATAAAGAATAACTCAACGAATATTCTGAAAATGTCTCCAAAATACCGTTAATATTTCCACGAAAATAAATCTTCTATATTTAGAAGTTATTTGAATTATTAAATTATCATACCTTTTATTATCGCTTCCACGTTTGCGAGTTTATATTTTTTTCTTAAAAATATACATTGTAATAGAAGTCAGTAGGGAAATTTATTCTCTTCAGTTTCATCTTTTGCCTGCAGCTTCATAATATCTGTCGCAGGGAAAACCCCTTTTTCTCCCTTACTTAGCCAAATAGAACGAGACCCTGTTAATCTATGTAAGAAGTTTTATATTGCCAATCTACTGGGTAAACTTCCATTGAAGCGAGAGTGTGTTTGTTGTTACTTATATGTTTGTGTATCTACTTGAAGCTTCATGAATATTAACTTTAAAGAGATTTTGTAATTATGTGGAGAATTTTTTAATTTAAACCGTTCGCTTCCAATCATTTAGCTATTTTCGATTGAAATTAATTAAACAAAAATGTCTCAGACAAATGTTTAAACAAATTTGAATGTAGAAAGGAATTTGTCGAGAGAAGGATCTGTCTAAAAAGAATGGAACAAAATGGAAATTCCTGCTGTTTCGTTTTTCCAGGTTTAAAGGATTTGCTTAACGATTTTCTAGTTTACACAACTAACAAGGAATCCTAGTGGTGTTCAACGCAATTGTCCTAAAATAGTTCAAAAATTTAAATTCATATTTATCTTAAACGACCGTCAAGTTTTAAGCTGTACTAAACGTGCTTAATATTGGAAATTTATTATGACAAAGATTGTTCTATGGTTATCCTTTTGAAGTTCTCTTAACTTCTATTGTGCAGTTAAGATAAATTACATTAATCATAAATAACAGACTTAAAACATAACGAAAGACTTAGATAAAAAAAATCTTGTTCATTTTCTATAAATAATATGTTTTGGACAGCTTTTAGCATACCTCAAACTATGTTGACGTCGAGTGTGCTAGTGATATTTAAATAACACCCTTCTTTCACTTAGCTTTTTGACTTAACGACATACATATAACACGCTAGTAGAAATACTGCGTTGATGAATATAATATATACCTACATCAATGGTAAATTTTTTCCAAAATTATTCAATTTTAACTTTCATATTTTAGTTTAATAATTAATGAAGCATTTTTCTTGAAAATATTTACGAATTTTTATTCTAATACATAAATAAAGAAAAAAGACACAGAGAGGAATACAAAAATTCGAGGAGATCATAAAGAAATGTAGTAAAACTTTTTCTCGTAGTAGCTATTTAAAATTTGCAACTTTTGTTCGTAAAATGTTTTCATTTTATATATTTTTTAAATACTACTGAACAGTTTTAACCTCATTAAAATAATAGATTTTGAAAGAGTTTTTAAAAGTACTTCATTAGTAAATTGCTGATAAAGATAAAGTTGAGTCAATTTCTCAGTTATTTGGTTTAAATTCAATGTAAATGGATATTGCCCTATAGTATTTCTTTAAAAATATAGATTTAAAAAATGTGATTTTTTGCCATGGAAAAGGAATAATCTATGCCCCAATAATTTCCAACAACATTAAATGTTCATTCGTTCGGTTCAAACCACCCACATTCGCCTAAAATCTACTAGGAAATTTGAGATTTAGAGCAGACACTTTATGGCAAATTGAGTAGACAAACGATTTTCTCCACTATAGAGAATGTACCAGATGTATACTTTGTCGTAAATGATACTATAAATATAAGAAATTTACAGATTGAAAACCACTTTAATCTTGAAAGTTTAATATTTTACTTTAAGCAACAGAAGCAAAATTCTTGTATTAAAGGAAATCGCCGGTCTGGTTCTAAGTGATCCAATTAAAAGTGTCAAAACCAAATTCAGAGATTGACTTAGTTATTAAAGGGACTCTCTAACGCAAGCTATTAAATCAATAAAGAGACATAGGGTCACATAAGAGCTGTATACACAAAAACTACGATATGTTTAGTCATTTTGTCACAATTTCTTGTTCCTCATTATCTTTTTTTTATGCTTTTTAGACTAGATTTCGGTTTAATTTAAATTTTCCGAGCAGCAACTGTTCCTTTTAACGTTGATTTATTGCACGCCCGGATGCCCTACAGTTGAACCGTAGCCAAAATAACTTTTATTGCACCACGTGATTTATTATTTGGCGGAAGAATGTCTATTCATACATTCTATATTATTTTAATAAAAAAATCCTATATAAAAGGCATCAAAAATTAATGGAGTGAGTAAAATTACGTAATAAAAAATATTCCTTATATTATGTCTGACGAGGATGTTTTTTCTCTGAATAATTATATCTTTTAATCGACAGGAAAAAGATGAATTTTAAAGCATGAATACAAATACAAAGAAAAATTTAATGATAAATGTCCCGAATTGTAATAAATTCAAAGAATTAATACGATACCTCGTTTTCGAGAGCGTAACGACATTTTATCGCATCCGCCGCTCTCGGTTTGCCAATTTACTGTTATTACACTAATAAACCGAAACTCTAACGACATTTTTACAAGAAAAATCAATAGCTTCTATATATTCCTTAAAATGTTCATGATCAATGTTAAATCACAGCTTCTTCCTATTGATATATGGAATGCTGTATTGTAAAAAAGTTGACGTTTCGTTCATAATTGCGATAGACATCCTCCGAAGCAATATGGCAATGATAAAATTTCTTTGTAGCATCACATCTGAAAATGTTTGCTGAAAATATATACATATACAATATATCAGGTGTAAAAATCTTTACATACATATACCTTACAATTGTGGATATGTGAGACGTAAGAATTACTGATAAATAAATTCTCAAAATTGTTTTATCTTTTCAAAATTACTCAGTTCTCATAAAATTAACTAAACAAATTCTTGAAATTCCATTCATAACATCTAAACTTTGGCTTTGTAATAGTTATTGGTGAGATCATTTGTTTTATGAACTTTTATATCTTATTCAGAGCGAGTTTTACAAAATACAAATTTTTTTTTCTAGAAGTATCGCTGTCTGCTTACGTTCTTCACTAATGCGAAAAGCTATTTATAAAATGGATTTCTAAAGCTTTCAGCATCTTTTTGGGAGGTTTTTCCTTTAATACACTTTGAGTTCAATCTTGACGTTATGTTTTCGTGAAATAAATATGCTGTACATTTCAGGTCACTTTTTTTTATTTTAATTTAAAAAAATTTAGGATCACCTTAAATGAGTTTTTGAAAATTCTTATTTGTTGCAGGTTTATATATTATTAATTTTACAATACATATATTGGTTCATTATGCCCGTTGGCGGACGTGTAGCAGGCAAAGTAAGTGGGATTATATCCAATAATTACAATGGTAAGTGAAAATTTTTATTATTTTTTGTGGAAAATATAATTGAATTGTAAATTTCGAAAAGGTCTCATATCCACATTTTTTTATAAGACCTTTTTGAAATTCACGATGTAATTGTATCAAGGTGTTTAAAAAAAGCCGCGTGGTTACAGTTATTTAAAGTATTTTAATAATTATTAATGAAATACGAAACTCATCGAGAGAGCGTTAAAGCTTTTAATCAAATAAATTCCAGTGGAATTGCTGCTATTGAGTACTCATGCAATATTCATACGAAGCTTGAATTTATTTACCAATTATTGTATCGTAATATCAAATAAGGAGGGAGTTATTTCTTAAAATGTCTAAGAATAGAATTTTATAAATTTTATAAACAAAAGTTAATAAATTTCATTAAGAACTTTCTTTAAACACGAAAACTTTATTCATTACACCAGAACCTTTTACAATCAAACCACTTTTAATCGTTAAATTATGAAGATTCTCCTTTGAACTCATCAAGCATCAATGAAAAAATAAGAAAAACATCGCTTATACAGTGTTCGACAAAATTTGAGCGATTAATTAATTCCGCAAGTTAAGCGAATTCTGTAGAAACCGAACCGAAAGAGCTATTATTAATGAGCCGTTCTAATTTTGTCCAATACAGTACATTTAATTTCGAATTTTCCCATTTAAACTGGTCATGTTCAGAAGAAGTCAATTTAACAATTCATTGTGCTACTAAATAACGCATAATTAAATTTCATCTATATTTAAAAGGGGTTGTTAAGTACATTTAGTTATAAACGAAAACGCTAATATTACGGGTTTTTTAAAAATATGTTTACTATTTTTAGGACGTTCCTATCAAGGTA
The DNA here is from genome assembly GCA_013372445.1 of Hypothenemus hampei. Lineage (NCBI taxonomy): Eukaryota > Metazoa > Arthropoda > Insecta > Coleoptera > Curculionidae > Hypothenemus > Hypothenemus hampei. The sequence continues at coordinate 190,107 of JABRWK010000128.1, read as the reverse complement.
TTAACGAAGAAATTATTTGGGTCAGCATAGGAATGGGAATCGCAATTGCTGTACTTATTACTGTGGCTCTTTGTTTCATAATGCGAGAGAAATGTATACAAAGAAGAGAATATTACATTACGGCATGAACAGTAGTGCCAATATGAAAACATTGTTTAAATGTAAATTTAAAAATTAATTTTGATACTCTTATACTATTTATATTTATTATGATTAATTTGAAGCACAAATACTGTATTAATTATTTATTTTTAATATGGTTTTTTCAATATTTCATGGACTGATAAATGATGCTTTATTTTTGATCAGAGTGTTAATTTTGAAACGTGCCACCCTGAAGCATTTCTGAAATTCTACAGTCGATAGCGCCCCTTCGTTTTAATTCAATAAGCAGTGCTTGGCAACAATCTTTGAAACCTTAAACAGAAAGGTGGAATCTGGCGATACGCCCTAAAATGCCATTTCAAAAATTTTAATCCGAGATTCGAGAGTTTCTTGCAAAGAAATGCCGCTTATTTGATTTCCCAAATTTATGATTATTAAAAGAACTTTTTCAAGAAAATTTGTGTAATAGCCATCTGTTGTTTTGCTCAGGGATTAATAAAAATATTTTTTCAAAGATGTTCTTATAAATTAGATAGTTCATAGCTCCTCTTCTATAGTAGTAGTACGATTGTCAAAAGTGACTAGTTGTAAGGAATTTTTAAAATAAGATGTTACTTGGACTTTGCTCATACCAATATATGATTTTGGATACCTGCTGTAGAATGGCTGAAGTATTCAAGGTGGTTCGTTTTAAAAATGTAACATCTTATATAACAGCACACAAATAGTCTTAATTAGGTATTACTCACTATTTTAGCTAGTGTACAAAGCGTATATTCTTTAGACTCTATAACTGTGTTCACCACTTAACCACTTTATAAAATTAGGATCTCTACACTAATTTAGACAGCTACAGGGTGAATTTGGAATAAAAGTGTTGAAAACACCATAGTACTTAAATGTATTACTACTGAAATATACAAACATTTTATTATACTATTTACTATACATGAATTTAATCTGTTCTTCTAAATTATAAGAGTTTATAGAGTTCGTAATCAGCACACATGATGGATTAAATTCCTTATATTACTTACAAATATAAAAAGTTACTTTAAGAATGACTGAATTTGTAAAAATTATTTAATTATTTTTACGTTATTTAAACGTTTTCGTTAAAGTTCATGTTATATAGAATAAAAAAATACTTATTCTGAAAATTACATTTACATATTTTGTAAATAATTGAATAAGAGATCTATTAATCATTTCTTTCTCTGAAACGTCCTTTTTTTGTGGACCAAATATATTTAGATTAGTTGCAAAACCATAATTATACCCCATTAAAAAAACGTAGAATTTAACAATTAGGAAGTAATTTTAAAAAATGTTCAATTTTAATTTATATACCTACTATATACTAGATCTATCGGAAAATTCTGTCCATTTAGAAAGTGAAAGAAAATAATAACTATGTTTAATAAAATTTATTGTGCTAATATAATTTCTGTTGTTACATATGACCTCTTGCCAGCGTGATGGTAATTTGTAAATAACATTTTTGAAAAATGTCTTGTTCTTAAAGGCGAAAAACTCGTAATAGTGCACGGCTAACATCTGCTTTAGTTTGGAATTTTTTTCCCTTCAAGAAATCTTGCAAGGAGAGAAAAAAAAGTGATAATCGGAGAGTGTTAGAGCTATGATGGATGCGACAGAATTTCCCAGCCTAGCTTTGCGATTTTATGATTGTTAAACATCGCCGGCTTCATTTAATTGATTACTTTTTTTAAATCATTTATTTTACCAATAGTAACTTCTCGAATTGCGCTTTTCGTTGGATTTTAAAGCTCGTAATGCATTGATAAAATGCAGTATTGTAAATTAACTTTATCAGTAGCCATGTTTACATGAACGCATGTTACTTAATAATGCCATGAAACACATTTGTTTCAGTTAATTTATACTCGTGTATAAATGTAATGATAAAGAAAAACACCCATATACTGTATCTGAAATGAACACGCGTATGCGTGTTGAAACTTGAAATAACATTATCGGACAGAACTTTCCGGTAGGTCCAATAATTTTTTTATTTTTATTTTTGTTTAAATACGTTTAAAGGTAGACCTACTTACATATTTTAATTATAATGTTGACGACTTGAATATGTAGACATTATATATCAAAAAATAAATATTTCCCGTAGTATCATACTTTATTTTTTGTATATTAATCTGCAGTGTAATATCTAAGTTTAGGGCATTCGTATTCTTGGTTATTATACCCTATTCGCTTTTAGAGCTGAAATACTAGCTCTATGGGGTCTCGTGGGTTCTCTTCAATCTTTTTTCGGAAAAATAAAAAAGAAAAATTAGGTGGGAACTTTTACGAAAAGTATTAAATGAATTTTTTTTAAATTTGTTTTAAGAGTTTTTCTAACAGCTGTAGTTCTTAATAAACTTTATTTGTCGTCACAGGGTCGTGTTTGTGTACAAGTGAAATTGACGATATCCAAAGCTTTTTTCGGAAGTCCAAATAAATAGTCTATAAAGAGAATGGGAAAGTGTTTCCAAATACAATTTAGTCAACATTCCTTTAGTCGGTTAAACAATATAGGAATAAACGTTATCATGAATATAGTTTAAGTTTATGGTGTGAAAATAAGTTTTAACTTTTTTAGGAAATAGTTGATAATAATGGGTCACATTCACGGTTCGACATTCTGTGCAAATATTGGTAAAAATGCATCCTAAAACAACCCTACTGTAATCTTTTTAGCTGCACGAACGACTTTCGCTTTTATGGAAGCTGGCGATATTTTGTGCGGATTTTCTAAATTTACTCGTTTATTTTCAAAAACAAAATCTGGCTCAAGTTTTATCACAATTAAACAAGATACCCAAAAATGTTTATTCTTCTAATTCAAGGTGTCTTAGAAGCTTAATTGTAACTACATGTTTTCTGATTTTCATCCCCGAAAAGAAATCTTAGAAACCCCCTTAGCATATATATTTTTTTTAATTCCGCATAGAAGCTTTTTGTACACTAGAGTCTATTAAGGTAAATAGGCTGATCCTATTAAATAAAAATATTATTTCGAATTTTATCAATTACATTATATATCTTTCAAATAAAACATCACCTTTCCAGTCTTTTAGAAGAAGGATTCTCGATATATATAATTTTTATTTTCACACATTTTTTTATAAGATCGGAAATTGAAAAGCTTTAGGAATTTATTCCCATAAATAATTCAGCGTTTTGGCTAAAAATAACAAAGTGGGCAGGATTATTACACAAAAAAAACATGAAGAGATATTCAATATTTCATTTTTAACTTTTTTCAATGTTAATATAATTCCACTCTGAAAAATATTGCTGATAGCGACAATTCAAAACGTCAAATGATATATGTATTAAAGCAGTAATTTGATGGAATGAACTATAAGATTTTCTACGAAATCTCAACCCGAGACGACAATTATTAATGGAATTTTCTGTAATAATTCTTGAATAACTTTCAATACAGTGTGTCTCACGAGTATGGGCGTACATCCATATATTGAAAACTATAAATAGGTACGAAAATTTTGAAAATTGTCACATACATATACTAATTTTGAAATGTTCCATAGTTTAAAAATATTTTGAAGATAGCTGTTATACTAAAAGTGTATATCAATTCTCTTATTTTAAATAGAAAACCCAGTATATTATTTCAATTTTCAATTCTACGGAATGTTATGAACATTTTGTAAACTATCTAATATCCAACACCTAAATTTAACGTTTATCGAGATATTTTAAATTTTTAAAAAATAGTAAACACCCAAATCATTTTTTAATTTTTTCGAAATGGCAGTATACTTTGCAATGAAATTTGCATTGACATGCAAAATGCTTTATTTTACTTGAATAAGCAAGTACAATCATGCATTTTCATACGGGGTGTTCAGAGAAAAAATAGAAAATCGCCATTCGAAATTTGCAAAATACTTTCGCTTTCTAAATAGTAACAGTTTATTTTTTAAGAAATATGTATTTAGCGCCAAATTTAACTCTTTCCATTTCATTTGAGAAAAATCCCTTTTCCAAGTTCAATATTCATTTGCTTTGATGTAAACTACTTGGAGAATTACTAAGTTCGCCCTGCTGTTACGCTTTTATAGACTTCGTGATTGCTTCGATTTTTTTGGATATCGAGTACAAAATTTTATCGAATGTTCTGTTAATATTATGTTACATTCCCCATAGATAACAAACAAATTGATATAATTTTGTAATAATTAATAATAATAAAAATTAATATTTTTTTTACCTCTTCTTAATTTGTTGGTTTTTCGAGTTTTCAAGAGTAGTCATAAAAAATATTTTTTTTTGTCAATTGCATTTTTACAATTATTGTAAAAATGCAATTGCAAAATGCAAGCTTGAAAATGTTTTTAATTTTTAATTTCAATATCTCGCGAGATATTTAAAATAATTTTTTGTGCAAGTTCAGTATATCAGTGCATATAAAACAAAAATGTCCTGGTAGTTTGAAAATTAAAAATTTAAAACTTTTTTTTTTTGTCTTAAATTTAAACACCCTGTATTTCGAAAATAAAATGTATTTGGACACATGTTTATATAACCTCTTTGGTCCATGTGTCCAGCCAGCTGCACATTTTTCAAATATCATTTTTACAAGAATTATAGACATAATATATTATATCTTATTAACAAAGTTTCGCAGAAACTTGATACCATAATTCAATATCGAGGTGTCAGGACTGAAGAGGATAAACTTTATTTCTTATTTCGGTTATAGGAACCTACACAGTAAGCGGTTGGCAAACTTATCATGAGGCACCCTATATACTATACTATAGATATAGTATTTATATGGGTGAATATGGTATTGGTATTTTGAGTTTCCCTCGAATAAAATATAAGATAAGCGTTTCATCTCAGTAAAATAAAGTAACGAGAAATGATGACAAAAAATACAATTAATAATGCAATTTTTTTTAATACTAATATAATTTAATATAAAATTGTTTAATAATCAAGGAAAATAATATAATACGAAATTATAATTAAAGGGTGGAAATACGAAAGGGGGCAAGTGGCATTTTTTTTAAATTAATTTTTGCCTGAAAGGGCTAGTAGTTATGTTGAATGCCCCAGAAAAGGATTTAATATAATATTAACAATTAATAACACAGGTCTGCGAAATTAAACTTTTGATTTTTTTTTTGTATAATTTTAACTGAAATATATAGGTTTTGTGTTCCTGAATCCAAATATGAACTTTGTTTTTACGTATCACGTCACGTTTTTATTTAATTCCATATACAGGATTATGATAAAATAAGGAATAAATTCATTTAAAATTCAGGGGTTCGTTATTTTAAAAAAACCCTGGCACACGTCAATTTTTATTTTAAGCTGCGGTTATTTTGATGATAAATTTATGTATACAGGGTGGCACGAAAAAATCTATATATTTCGGCCAAAATTATACAAAAAAAATTTCATCGCAGACCTGTGTAATTATAATTATTGACTACATAGCTACACAAAAAAAACAAAAAAGTACAGAGCCAAAAAAAGCGACCTATGTAGCATTGTAGAACTAGTCAAGTATAGTCGAAATTCAAAGTTTTAGAATTTCCTGCTTACCAGCTTTCTTTTTATATCACCTTGAATTTTGTATTTCTTTGGTTGTTTTTTTCGTTTTTTTCAGTTGTAGAGTGGGTTTTATTATAGATTATGTGTTATAAGAGGTTTTCCGCGAAAAAAAAAATCAAAAATATTTAACAATAAAAATATAATATCAACATTTTTTTCGTGAATAGCGAAACGATTTTGAAAAAAATGTTTATATATTTTTATTCCTAAATATTTTCGAATTTTCTTTTCGCGACAAACTCTCAGGAAAATCTCTTATAACACATAATCTATAATAAAATCCACACAACAACTGAAAAAAACGAAAAAAACAACCAAAAAAAAGACAAAATTCAAGGTGAAATAAAAAGTAAGCTGATAAGCAGAAAATTCCAAAAATTTGAATTTCGACTATACTTGACTAGTACTACAATGCTACATAGGTCGCTTTTTTGGCTCCGTACTTTTTTATTTTTTTGTGTAGTTGTGTTATTTCAATATTTTTTTGAGCGTTTAATTTATATTTTCTTAAATAACCGCAAATGTGTTATTG
>JABRWK010000128.1:152521-169400 GCA_013372445.1 Hypothenemus hampei | reverse complement strand
TTACGATAACTAATAACTTATTTAGAATCAATTATTATTTATTATTAATTATTAATAATTATTTAAATAATTTATTTAATATTGAAAATACGATATAGGTTAAATTAGTAAAACAAACAAATTGTATTTTTTTCTGTTGTTTAAAATGGTACAATTGAAAAAAAAAATTGAAAGCTACATAATTAATTTATTTTATTCAACGTATTAATGTGAAATGGTATATTTTGTATAATGGTACGAACATTAATTGCAAATTATTTTCTGAACAAAAACTTTATGTACTGTTGAGCTAAAGTGGAAAATAATAGGTAAATATAATATTATTATTATAGTATATTATGTTATGTTGTTTGTACAAGTTATTTTACATATTTCATATTAAAATAAAACATTATTTTTTTTAAATGTATTCAAAAAAACATCTCATTATTCAACACTTTTTTATGCACTTTTTTACCGATTGAACTGTTTTTAAGAAATTTATTCATTTATTCATTTGTCTGGTTTATATTTTCTCTGATGGTTGTTTTTAAAGTGTCAGTATTTATGTATCTTTACTTGAAAATTTTGTCCATTAAATAATGAATAATAAAATGAAAGGAAATCAAATGATGCTAAATCTGGTTATTGGAGAAGCCACCGATTAGGTCCATTTATTCCTATCTATTAATCGTTAAAACAACTATTCAAAAGTTGATAAGTGCCGCCTCTGGAGTTATGGGTAAGTACGCTATTTTGTTTAAAATGCAGATTCTATCTACTTAGAATATCGAATTCGTCTACGAAAGCATTTAGTCATAAGTTGAATATACCTCTCACCACTCACAATCAGTGTGCTCTTGCAAAAAACTAACCATTAATTCTAGAATCAATTAGATAGCACCAAACGTTAAATTTAAAAAGAACATCTGGATTTCTTAGATTTTCTAACTATTGATCTTGGCCAGTAACAATGGTTTTCCATTTTACATTTCAAATTTTTAAAAATTTCATCGGTTTACAAAATATTACGACAAAACATAAACAAGACATATTGGTGTTTTTGACAATATCTCGTATGGAATTCTCACAATAAATCATAAAATATCCAACACTAAATGCAATTTCTAAAGCTTCACTGAATAATATGGCATTTTTTCATACTTTTCTTTTGACGAAAACGTTTACATTTGTCTCTAAATTGTTAATAAAGTCTCGGAAAATATCGTTCAGGTGGGAAATCTGATGTGAATATAGCTCTGCGTAGAGTTCCCTTGCTAATAATAAGGATTTCCTGCACACTAAATAACATTACAATATATCACACTTTCTGCATGAGTGAAAATCAATTTTTTAGTAACCTATTCAACAAAACTAATTTTTGACATTATTTGACATACTAATCTTCTATTTGGCAAGGCTATCAATATTTTCTACAGGCATCGTCATTGGCAGCGCTTTCCTTCGTAAACATAAGCATTTTTCAAAGTCAAGAATGAAATTTATCTATGACATGCCATAACTTTATTATTTTCCACTTTAGCAAAATTGTACATAAGAAACTTTACGTTTAGAAAATAATTTGTAAACTTAATAGAAATATGCACGAAATTAAATTCTAAAAATAATAAATTTTGTAAAATATTAGGTTGTCGGAAAAGTTATGACGCATTTTTCTAACAAATAGACATTTTATATTTTTAGAAATACTGCCGTTAGTTCAACTATACTATTCTATGACATTTGATAGTGCCAATTTTAACTTGACTTTCAAAAAATATGTTGATCCATTTTATACGGATTTTATAGTAATGGAAGATACAATTCCAAAATTTGCATTGTGGCCATATTTTATTCTTTCACTTCCGTAAAGAGAAGAACGCGTATTAAGTTTGTGAAAAATTGCGTAAAGTTTACGGTGACAATGCTCTATAAGAACGTAAGTACCAACGATAGTTCTCGGAATTCCGTGCGGGAGACGTTGATTTTAACGACGCTCCTCGGTCAGGAAGACCAACCGAGGTTGACGACGACAAGATAAAGTCATTAATTAAGTCAAACCAGCGTTACACAACACGAGTGCTTGCAAAAATATTAAACGTCCATTGCTCAACCGTTCATAAACACCTGAAGAAGCTGGGATACATAAGTAAATTCGATATTTGGGTTTCTCATGAACTCAAAGAAGTTTATTTGACGGGCACGCATAAACATTTGCGACATAGTTAATAAACGTGAAGAAAACGATGTTTTTTTTGAAACGATTGATAATTGAGGATGAAAAGTGGATTGTTTACAATACTGTTAAGTGCAAACGATCTGATGATGCGCTTCAAACGACATCGAAAGCAAACATTCACTAAAGGAAAATTATGCTTACAGTGTAGTGGGATTTTATAAACGTCGTGTTTTTTGAGATTCTACCAAGGAACAAAACTATCACTTCAGTAGTGTACTGTTCGGAATTAAACAGTTTAAATAAATTCGTCAAACAGAAACGACCAAAGCTCATTAGTCATAAATGGGTTGACGACAACGCGAGACCACACACAAGTTTGATCACCCATCAAAAAATATTGAAGCTTGAATGGGTTTACCACATTTACCATATTCGCTCGACCTTGCACCATCAGATTTCCACTTATTTCTCTCCCTTTGCAAAACTCCTTGCGTGGCATGACATTTAATTCGAATGACACGGTAAATCATCATTTTGTTCAATTTTTCGTCGAAAAAGATCGATCTTTCCATGAATGAAAAATTATGAAACTGGCTGAAAGATGACAAAAGACCATCGAAGGAAATGGGCAATATATCATTGATTGATTTCAGTTCCTTATACATATAAATAAATACACTTTTTTAGACATAGAAAGAAGCCTCATGACTTTTCCGACAACTCAATAAATCGAGAATTCAGCTTTCAATACTTCTTTTGATTGAACCATTTCAATTATTGAAAATTGTACTTTATTAATTTAAGTGCCGTACCTTATCTTTGTAACTAAATAAGTTATCAATCGTGAACAGTTAATTTGCTCTAAGTAAGTGTAAATCAGAACAATGAAAAGAATTGATAAGAAAAAGTAAAATATTTGGTAAATTTTACAGTAAGCAATGTCCTTAACTTTTGACGAAGCATGACATTTATCGTAACTTTACCATATGAGAACATAATGTTACAAAATGATTAACTCAAGTAATATTACAAAAAAATTTAAAATACATATAATGTTAGTCGCGCCCGAGAAAAATCGTTCGTGCATGAAATCTACATCTGGTACAGAAGCAAGTGACGCATTGCGCCTTTTAGCGGTAACAAATGTAATAATAAATAATGTAGCCAATTTGATTTTTTTTGTTACTTGAATAAGCAGCGGTTTTACGCTTTATAATAATCGTTTTGGAATTAAATTATCCAGACAAACAACGTGAATTTACAATATTAATGTTCCTATTGTTCCTATTGTTGCTAAAAATATGAATTCTATTCTATTTCAATAATATTTAAAAGGAAACAATTATATATGTACATCAGAATCAACTAGTTTCCCATTTTTATTTTTACAGTTCCTCAAGTCGATTTTCATTTATAAAATTTATGATATTATTAACTGGAAATACATGTCTCAGTTAATAATATTAGTGCATTTGTCAATTTGTAAAACTTATGAGACACAAGTGTTAATTAACCGAAAGCCCACCATGTATGGGCGTATTTATGTATCTTGATTGATTAACTAGAATTTTGCATTTTAAATACGAGGGTCACTTTGAATATTTCAGGATGTGTCAATACTATATTTAGTTTGTAAAATCCTGATAGAGTTTATAAAATGTAACAAAACTTATTTTATTTGAGAGTGAAATATTCATAAGCTCGTTTCTTAACAGGTAAACTGTTCTGTCAGAAACAAAACCGCACTCGTAAATCATTATGGTGCAGACAAATAATCCACAAGTGGTTCATCAAAATGAACTTTTAACGTTGTAACAGACGATCGGTTTTATTAATTCAATACGGAACTTAAAATTCAATCGATAGTTTAGGTATTGTCATACGAGCATGCAGGTGAAGACGCAGTACTCAGATAACAATGGTGGCTATTTATTTTGTGTAATTGCCCATAGGTTTGGGACATCAACAAACTCATACTAGTGAATTACGTCTTCCTAAATTCGAAAAAAGATGACTTGTTCGGAATGAGCACCCCGACAGGGTACTTGAAAATTTCTTCAAAGGTCAAGAGTCAAGTTCCAAGTCACCTTACACTTTCAGCTTCCTATCTCCTCTTCTTTACTCCCGAACATAAACGAAACTGCGATAGAGTTTATAAAAGTAGTATGGACTGACTGAGGCCAAATATTAAAGTACCTATAATAATTGAAATTTATTCAAAATAGTGTCTAACAATAAATACATCTATTGCACAGTTTTTTGCTCGAGCTTTAGAGCTTATTTCATTTGATACAAAAACTTTTAAAATTACCCTCTTATTAAAGATTTATGTACTTGAAAGATACATTTATTAATACATTTTTATCAAAACTTAATATCGATTCGCAATTGAATATATTTGGTTATTTATTACAATTAATAACATAGCGATTGAATCTATATAGAATAATATTTACACATTATTATTTGTTAAATAATTTGTTATAAGGTCGTACTTAGTAATAGGGTTTCTGACATAAGACTTTCGACGTCCTTCTAATTATAAAAGATCGTTACTACTTTTTGTTTATTTAATATCAAATATTTAAATCTTAGTTTATAACAATATTGAGATTGATGACAAAATCCCTGAATGTTTTTTTTTGAGATTCATCCACCATATTCATCAGACATTACTCTTTCGGATTTCTATTGAATTTATTTAAAAACATGTTTTTCTCATAGAAACCCGCAAAAATTTTGGAAGACAAGATTTCTCCATTAACCTTTCAAATAGAACATTAAATAAATACTGAAATGTTAATTAAAAAAAATACTCAAAACCTAGTTGTTATAATAATTTTTGTATGATTCATTGAAGTTGAAAATGAATTTAAAATAGAGTTCCGTCATTATATTTATTCATCTCATTATTTTCTGTCACTTTTTACATCGGATTTACCAGTGAATAAAGCACATGAAACCGGACTTCAGACACTTCCTTAAAACAAAAACGCGACGATTTCCTTTAAGGATGTTTAATATTGCTTTTCGCACCTAAGTTTTAAACAATGAAAGTGAACCTGTAAAGTTCACGGGCGACAAATCTATGTATCCTCTCTGTTTTATTTGCCAGGATATGGTTTTTGGTGCTTCAATGAATGATTCTTAAGAATGGAATTCTTTTACTAAATAGTAGTTTTTTGTTGATCTGGTATGTTACTAAAGAATCGTTAACCCTTAAATTGAACAAACAAAAAAACTGGTTAACTTGATAAGTTTAGCCTAAAGTTAATAATTAGCAATGCAAAATTCTGTTAAATAATAAATTACTTAAGTAACAGCGCCTAATAACTACGAGGAGATAGTGATAAATAGTTAGTTTTGACCATTCAAATGATTAAAACAATCATGTAACGTTTAGAAGTTATGCTGAGTTCTAAAGCTATGTTCGTGATAACTGCATTTCATTTTTACGATTTTTTTTCAAACCAAAATATCCGAAAATTGACTATTTAAAATTTGAATTGCCATTTTTTCGAAAACTATAATAAATTGACCCATAAATCTAAAACCAGAGTATTTAAGCTCAAATCAAAATCATTATTGAGAACAGCAACTTTATATTCGATAGAAAATTACAATTTACAATTTTTTCAAAAATTTGTTTTTACAAAAATAGATTTATATAATACCTATATTTAAAATTCAGTGAAAAGAGAATTCAAAATGAAGTCGCTTTCGAATCAGCGGATCACACTACACAAAATATATCATACTTTTAATCCCTAAAGAAACATAATTTTTTCTATTAAATTGTTAAAATTAATATTTTTGACATTTTTTGACAAGTGTAGTGCTTTTCAGACACCCCTAAATTATCTCGTCCTAAATATGATTTTAATATCTTACGTAGAGCGCCTTTTGTCGATTGCAATATACTTAAGTAAATAGCAATGAATTTAACAAGAAGGTTTCATTCATCAAAACCAAAATAAATACATATATCACTTTTCAGTCCGGAAATCAAAATCCCACACATAATACATGTTTTATTTTGTATTCTTCATGTTTGGGATTGCATGCATGTAGGTTAATTGAGCAGGTATGATTCATTAACACCTTCTTATTTTTCGCCATTCATTGTTTGATTTCTAGACAGTTTAACGGATCGATACTTAAAAAAAATATTATTATCTTTTTCTTCAATGACGTCTGGATCGTGAATTAGAAACAAAGTTCTTTAAATTTAGGTTCTTAGCCAGAAAGAGAGAGTCGTTAGTTTATTTTGATATTTGCCAAATTTGTTTCGAAAACTTATATTTTCTACTTCAGCGTTTGATCAAAGTTACTTTGACTTTTCTTGTCAAACAATATCCGGTGTAAAATAGTCCAAAGGAAACAGAAAACAGACACCAATTGCTCACCAATTTTCGTTTAAACTTTTTTTTTCATGCTTGAATCTTTTTTCTGTTTCCTTTGCACCATTCTACACCGGATGTTGTTCGACATGAAAAGTCAAAGTAATCTTGATGAAACCCAGATGAAGAAAAGGTAAGTTTTCGAAATGTTGGAAAATATCAAAAAAATCTAACGATTCTCATTTTCTGGCTAAAAACCCAAATCCAAAATAATTTGCTTCCAATGTTACTAACATTTATGGTAAAGCGAAAAGATTTATTATAAAAATTAGGTATTCGAACTTTACGCATGAATTTTATATCTTTAGTTTTATATGTATATGATTGATATCATATAATAATGTTTCTTAAATTTTTTACTATTTTCAAATTCATTTATTTATTAATTCTGATTTAATCAATTATGTATGCACCATTTTGATCGATGGCGTTCCTTAATGCTAATTGTAATCTATGTGTTCATATGTATTTTGTCCAATTGGAGTGATTTTTTTGTGAAAAACGGGTCAAAGTGACTTATAATAATGTCAGAAGAAAAGTATCAAATATCTCAATAGTCAACTTAATAAATTAACGATTTTCGACTATTTTTTTAATTTTATCTTGGAAAAAAAGACATTTTCCACCATCAAATATACATTAATAATTTTATTTTTTTTATTTTTCATCGCAATGTGATTGAAAAACAAAAGTAGCTATTTTCCAAAATAACAGCAAAAACCGAACTTTTTTTTACTGAACACGTTAATAGGCAATACATAATCAATATACTATGATGAGAATTAAAAGAATGGCTGAGTTCGAAAAGGTGTCATCTCCAATTTTTTTCGATATTCGTTTTTTGTTTATTTGACATCTCTGGACCACAACGCATCGTTTGGCAAGAGAAATAATTGACAATGAGTGACGATGATACACCGAAAGTGAAAAAACAGGACATAATATTCAGTTGTAGAACGTAAATAGAGTTTTTTTACTCTCCTGAAAAAATGTATTTTTTTAGAGATAACACCTTTTAGAACTCAGCCATAAAAATAATTCGTTTTAATTAGTACATCAAAGCCTCTTAAAGTTTCCAACTTTTAACAGTTGTAATTCTGCTGTTTTTTGGAATAGACTTTTTCTACGATTTTTCTCACGTTCAGTGGGCCCTCCTTGACAATGTGGCCGAGCCATTAGGCGGCATTTATGAGACACTCTGTATATTATTGGAATAATTGAAAAATTCACAAAAGTAAAACTTTTGCAATAACGTCAGATGGTTACACATATTTTTTTTCTCATGGAAAACCTTTAAATCAAAGGTAAGGATTATCAACTAACAAGTGTAGCATTATTATTTTTATATAACATATAGTAAAAATTTTAAGTAACAAAATAAATGTTGAAATAAAATAGTATAATTGCCCTTAAATAATGTTATTGAATAAAACTATTAAAGACAAAGGAAATAAGACATGTAGTACATACCCTCATAAGAAGGTCAGTAAGTGAAAGGAGTGAACAAGAATATCGTAAAATCAATTTTTTTTAATGGCAATATTACATTGGGTTGCATAGTTCGTTTCGTAAAAGTTAAGCGACAGGAAATGGATCAACATTCGCCCATGTTAAACCACAAAAGATTTACAAGCAACCTCTTCATAACTCAACATTTAATTGTTAAAACTTCAGGTTTTCGAAGCGATTAACTTACAATGATATGTAATAAATTGATAATTTTATTTAAAAAATTCCATAAAATCTCTCGTTTCTTCACAATGCATTATGAAGGTTTCTCAAAAATTTTCCGCTCGTCAATGAAAAAAACGAAAAGGACTTTTCTTTAAAATAATACATGGATTGTGTATAACAGAAATAATTTTTTTTAGCCATAAAGTACTACCAGACACTTTGACAAAAGAAGAAGTGAAAATTTTCGTTCGGTTTAATTCCGAAATTTTTCCGGTTCGCCTGATACTGCTGTTATCATTTACCCCGTGTCTTTAAATCTTGCAAAAATTCGATAAAAAATTAGAGGTCAGTTTATTGGACTCATACACTTCCAATACATACAGATGAAATGTGTAATTTTTGACTTAAACTAATCAAAAAAGACGATTGACACGAATTTTTAGACTAACAATTGGTAAAAATCAATCAAATATCGCTCGTATGGGTCAAATGTTTGCGGTTGTAATTCAAATTTGGGGCATTTTTGAAAAAAATGTTATATAGATTTTCTGGTCAGAATTTTGTCAGGAATCTGCCATTAAAATTGAAGCAGTCAAACTTCTTCCACCGTGTATTACATTCGATACAGGGTAGTCCAAAAAAAGTTGTATTCCCAAGATTAATTTTTTAAGGGAACCTCTTTTTTTCATATTATGTGAGCGTCTTTCCACCAAACAGACTTTTGATTCTTAATCAAATTTGTTTAGAGACGTAATATACATATAAATTCCTCAAAGAGGCTTAATCGTCCCACCACAAATACATAATGGCAATAATATGTCCATGTTTGTTTTACATATTGAAAGGAGAATTTTACATGTTATTGTCAAGAGCAATTCGTGGCAATGATGTCTGATAAACTTCACAATAAAGAATCCAAATAGAACGTAAACAACTATCTACACTCAGATGATGAAGATTTTGCTTCAGCACGTATTTAATTTGTTTTCTTTTTAAAGCAAATATGTATATATATGAAGGTAATGTGTTTTAGCGCATCTTTTTTAATTATGTTATCAAAAGTGGAGAACAGTAGCAAGTACATACGTTTAGGCTCTAAACATGACCACATAACTAATAAACTGAATTTTTCATAAACCGTACTTCCTATTTGGTGTCATGACTGTGACCTTTGAAAAATGCTACCTTTACATGATTGGATCGGGAACATAACGCAGGATGTTACACATTTTATTACGACACTAAGCCACCTTTAGATGGATAATATTTTAGATTTAAAGGCGAGTACGTGAATGTCGAAGAACAAAGTCCTTGAAGCGATTAGAAAAATTCTCTTTTATGGGACATTTCATATCCAGTTTTGGTATGATTTAGCTAAAATTGTTTATTTCGTAATTGTATTTAAATCATACTTAAATACCATACTTATACTTATTATTCTCAATTAAATGTTCTTTTATCGTAAGTGGTAGATAATTTCTCTATAAAATGTAGAGTTAAATCTTAAACGACTTACCGGTATTTGAACAAAACTTCCATTATTCAAGACTGGATGCGAGTAAAGTGGCACTACCGGCACAGAACCATTTTTTAAATAAATAGGTCCTTGAATAGGAGTAACTGGAGGCATAGGTTCTTCGTCATCGTCCTCGTATTCATCATAATCAATGACCGCGTGCACTTTCGTTTTACTACCATCTTCAGTCACCCGCGTAAAAGTCGGCTGGTGTTGATGATGTTGCTGTTGATGATTGGGCAATGGCGGCGCTTGATAAGGAACCTGTTGCTGTGGCGGAGGTAGATTGCCTTGTTCCTGTTTGTTAGAATGCACGTTTGCACCGTAATCTTCGTCCAAGAACGGTTTTTGTGGTGGCGGATACGAATAGGGAGTTTGTTGATGGTACGGAGGTAACTGATGGACGGTCGGTTGAGGCGGTTGATAGTAATGAGCAAGTGGATTGGGAGTAGCCAAAAATGGTGATGAAAAATTCAGTAGAGCCATTTTATTCAGTTTTCTGCTGCATGATTCCAAACTGAAAACAAATTGAATTTTATTATCAAGTTAGTGATTTACAATAGCAATAGATATTGTAAATTGTTCAACTAATGTAGCGTGAGAACCCGATTGTTTAGAGTAAACGTGCCGGAGCGGTATGATACCATTTTAATATCTATTAATGCTGCAACACAACAAAGTGTACATAATTAGAATTTTCCTTGATTCAATAAAAGGTTGTTTTAATCAACAAAAAAATTAAATCAAAAGCAGCTAACCGACTGTGAATGAGAAATGGTTCGTAATTGTTGTTGGCAATTTGTCTGCAATATTCTGAATATGTATGTCATTTCAAAGAAGGAATAATGTAATCGCAAATTTACTATTTCCAATATATTTAATTAAATTAAAACTTGATAACGTTCGATGGCAACAATTAATTACAATGAGACCATTGTTAACTTTTAGGCCACCAGAAACAGTTTCTTAGTGGAATATCTCAATATCTAGGAGTCCAAACTACAATAATTTTTTAACAATGTACCTACTGAACAGGGATTTTTATTCAAAAGCACTTTCAAATATAAGGCGAGACATGCACTTTAAAATGGGAAAAATTGAAGATACATATAATGATAACTATAAGAAATGAAACTTACGAACATATACGAGGGAGATTGAGATGAAAAATTTTTAAGTGCTTTTAAAATCTATAGTACAAGTTAGCCATCATATTATTCTTAATATCCGGAAAAGATTGCCAATTGCTTTTTTTAAACTAAGAATTATAGATATATTTAAAATTTCGATGTAGCCAGATTTTCAATAAGACAATCCATTAGAATTTCACCCTTCTATTATTCGTTTTTTTTGGTCAGCAAAGGAGTGAAGGAAATCTATTGATTTTAGTTCTAAAATAAAGCTATTTCAGTTATTGTTCCATCTATACATTTGCTGGAACCATTACGTAGCTCCATTCTACAACCAATATTAACGGGTTTCAGTTGTTCCCAAACCAAAAAACAAACCCACAGCTAAGAAAGCAATGAAAAAATATTGTCATCGCTGAATTTTGAAAGCGTTCCATACAGCTTGCGGAAGAGGAGCAAGAATTTTTTTAAAAGAATTTTAACGAATTAATAATATTTAGGGTCGGTCCACATTTAACTTTAACTTGGATAGTATTAACCCATTGGTTAATGCTATCCAATATTTGTTTGTGAAAAACCTGTCCCTTCGATACAAACTAAGTTAGTCACGGGTTGTAATGAAATTGTGCTGGCGAATTGCCTTAATGCAGAGTCATCACCACGTGCATCCGCACGCGGTTAACGAAAAGAAGAGATATTTAAATATTAGATATGCAACTAACTACCCAAGAAGTAAAGACACAATCATAAAAAAATTAAACTTCCATGCTAAAATTCGATTAATAAGTGATAAAATACAATATTTTTATATTTGTTAGTACAGTTATTAAATGGCACATTACAATTAAAAAATGAGTGGAATAATTTTTGTAGTCCTTCATAAAATATAAAAAAAACTCAGAAAATAACATGTGTACATAAAGCAATATTCAATTATATGTACTTACACCGATTTGAAATGATGAAAAAAAAGTGTCCTCAAAACAAATAGGGTCGCGTATCAAAATGTAACACGAAAAACATAACAATTTAACGAATTGTTTATTATAAACATTGTAAACCGAGTGCGAAAATGTGACTGAGGTAGTGTCATGTGTTGAAGTCGCGGTCTAGAGAGTCGATTCTTTGGAGCCCCACTCGTACACCTACTCTTACTTTCAATCTAGTGAATTGAATGTGTGTGCAAGCAAAAGTTCAACACAAGAAAAAAAATGTAACAACGCATGTTTAGAATGTCCTAGGAATTTCTTGATGAGGGTGGATACATTCAATATACTAGTATGTACGATACGTATTGCTTTTATATATGTATGTACATATATTGTTTCCTTGTTTTTTTTCTTTTTTGCTGCTAGATATCTTTCTAATTAGCCACCTTGAATATTTTTTGGCAAGTACATACAGTCACTTCGAAGAAAACTTTCTACTATGTATTGTAATATTTTTTGTCTATACAGGGTATTTCCTTGTAAATTTATTCAAAATATAATGAAAGTAAAAATTAAATATCTTCCAGTTGATCTACTGATATTATTATTAATTATTTACAGGGTAGTGTGCAATGTGGAAAACATTATGTTTTATAAAAAATATATTCAATGACATGGGAATTACAACACCAGGAAGGTGGAGTGAATTTTTGACCAAACTTGGCAGAAACCTTTACTTAAGTACTCAAAACTAATATCTAATTGATTAAAATTTCCAAGGAAAAAGAACAAAAGATTAACAAAAATTTTATTAACAATGGGTTGGGCTTCCCTATTAGCTATGGTTAACACTCCCTCACTCTTCGTGGCATTGATTCCAGTAGATGGTCAACGTCCTCTTAAGGAATTGTATTCCAAGAAATATACTTTCAGGGTCTACGGAGGATATGCAAGATTATCTAGTCTTCTCATATTCCACACGTTCCTAATGAACGCGAGGCCGGAAATCGGGGAGCTTATGGCAAGAGATGTGTGCTTATGGGCTTTCTTGAACCGGTTCAGAAAAGTCCTCATTACATAAGGATGGTGATCACATTTTTGGTTTCCGAGTGGCCTGAGTATATGGACAACTATAGGATTCTACTACCTCAATAATTTAACGCTGAGCGTTCGTATTGTATTGGATAAACTCCAAATGAAACATACCCCCATATGCTTTAGCAACCCCTGCATAGTATATGTATGTATGTGTGTCAAAATGTTCATTCTACTTGATTGGTCCTGTCTGTAGGCCAAAGTACAAATGTCTATAATTATCAGGAAACGTAACAAATAAACAAAACCAGGAACTATTTAAAAAATTCCAAATGAATACAGTCAACTAGCAGAAAAAATATGGTATATACATTATAAATAATCTGTCACAATCGTATCGGTATTGCTTATCTCTCACTTAATGACAGATTTGATAAAACGAAATATCGAACAGCTAATTAGAATATATTTGTATATGTGTTGTATATATGCGTGTCTGAAAAAAATCCGGATTGCTTTACGTGAAAACCCATTGTCTAAGTTTGTAACACTTACATACATACATATGTGTTTGTTATCTGATTGAAAAACACAAAACAAAACATTCAACTGGCCATTAATATTTGATTGTATGTTAAGAATTGGAACTGGTTGAATGAATGATTTGATATATTATACCAGAAAGAATTCATGATTTTCGTTACATAAGTAGGCGTCTAAAAGAAAAAAAATTAAAAACATAGAATATAAATTAATCAATTTTTTTTACACTTTAAAATTTATTTCTAATTCATATACCTCTTTAGAGTACTACAAATTTTAGAATTTTCGCTACTTCATGGTCAAATGACAACTATAAAAGTGTCCTAAAATATATAATATTTTTCTTGAAATGTGGAGATAATTACAAATTGAAATAAAAATCAGTTCTCAGTTATTTACAACTATGTCCAGCTGAGATCATATAGATTCTTAATAAATTCACTGTAATAACAGGATTCCACATTTCAGACTAAAGTTTCTAATCAGCTGTAGGTGTTGTCACACAACTGCGTGGTGGTCTAAAATTTTTTGATTTAGATTTCTTCTTCGCAAAGGATGAAGTTTCGAGGTGTTGACTTTGAACGAGAATACACTTTCTAATCTCGTCCTCTCTTCCTCTCATACACACTTTAGTTGCTCAGCAAGTACTAAATAAATACACCTTAATGGTAGCATATTGATTATGAATACTTGTTTAATCATTTACCAGTCTGGTCAAGCAAATTGTGATATACGGCTTGTACTCGAAACTCTTGAAAAATCGTTTCAAGTCTATCAGCAGGAGTACGCCTGACGGGTGATAAGAACATATCAATCAAGAAGATCATTTAACACATAAAATTTGACTATTTGGTATCGTCCTTCTTATTTCCTTGACCTCGCTCCATAAGATTGCCATGCTCTTAGTTCACAAATAATTTCATAGCAATGATAATACGATTCAGGCGATGTATGACCAAAGTATATTTATTTTTAATACCGTAAAAACTTTCTAACAGAACCATATAAAAGGTGTTTACTAATTTAAATCTTTGATTATTCGGGTAAAAGAAAGCAACCTCAAAGAAATATGCTGCAATTATTTTTATTCGCAAATTTAGATATCATTTCGGTTGGTAAACTGGTCAATCGGTTTATAGCAGCATCAAAAAACTTAAAAAGAAGTAAAGGGTTCTTTAAGAAAGCCAGAATATTTTTTTTAAAAGTACCATCTATTTTTAACAATTTTTAAAAAATTTGATCAAAAAGTTCAGTCTTGGCAAATTTCACTGAAAAACTTTTTTTTCATTAAAAAAACTTGAAAGGGAAAATGGAAATTACATCTAATATCAAGATAAAGGTAATGGTATAGGCTGATACCAAATATGATAACGCTCTTAAAAATTGACAAGTTAATATTAACCCATTTATGCTATATGTCCTATTTTAAGGTCATTATTTAGTACCTAAGTTAATCCTACATTTAGTATTTTTTTAACTATGAGGGAAAAAGGTAGGATCGTAGATGGAAAGGAAAAAAAAATCAGACATAAATGAATTCATATTCTGGCCGACAAAAAAAAAGAAAGTGATCAGCTATTGTTAATTTACACACAATTCCAAACCAATGACAGTAATGAGAACAATTATCGAATTTCCGATTTTTTAACCTGCCTAGCTTATTCGTCTTCGATATTTCCTAAGCTTCACGATTTATTATTTAAAAGTGTTAACCCTTTAACGCCCACGCGGTGTTAAACAAACGCGTGGGCGTGTGTTACGACGATTGGACCTTTTATTAGTCCACGGAACCGCCGCGAACAAGCTGATGCGACGGTTTTACATTTCTACAATTTACTTGGCTTGTAGTAAGCAGGATCATATTGCGGGCGACATTGACGTCACAGTTCTGCAGTTTTGGCAAACCAGAAATCGGTGGCCTTGATGTCGTTTCCGTCGATAATCATCTTCTGCCACTATCGGATTCCTAGGCGGCATGGACATTGCATGAAAACACCGCGAGCAGCACCTAGATGTCCGAAATTCGACCACGTCAATAATGCTATATTGGTTGGAAAAGCTTGGCGTAATTCACCCATAACTGCGATTCCGCCCATAGGAAAATCCAGGATGGGAGATGCCGTTGCCAAAACATACCAAAGTAGTAGCTGGCTCATCTTGTGGCAATAACACTAAGTTAATATTTACGATTAATTATCTACGGCACAACGATATTTTATGATATATACAAATCGAATTTGAGACGAATAATACATTTACACCCATAAAAATGTTGAGATTAATAGAAAAATCTTGAACGATATCTAATGAATTCCAAATTGTTAGAATACCTGTTGAAACATTTCCTACTCACCACAAGATTCAAAGAACTTTCGGTATCTACCGAGGAATCTAGCAATACCCTTTCATGGCGTCCTATAAGTTTGTCCAATTTACGGCAACGTGCCCGTTCCCAGCTCAAATTCCGTTTGAACATTGATTTTACAAGTATTCAGTGAATCGGTGATAAACCGAAATGGTCATAAATCGAGTCAATCGTAAACCGAATCGGTCTCAAGGCGAATCGTTCGTTAACCGAATCGACCCTAAACCAAATCGGTCATTAACCGCAGTACTATACGTTTGTCACGTTTAATTTAATTCGTAAAATTTAACTAATTATTTGTTCATTAAAATCGTGGTTAACCTCACATTATGGTTTACTTAATATTAATATTAATTTTATTATTAAGCATTCCATTTTTTACAGCTTTCTGATATTTAATACTAATTTTTTCCATACATTTGTTAAATAGTATTTCGGATGAAACGTGTATCAAGTAATGCTAAAATTAAAATAATTGATTGGAATTAAAATATTAATTGGAAGTATTTTAATTTTCAATAGAAATCCATTTTCTCTAGTAAATCTAATATTGGAATACAGAGAATTAATTGGTACGGATATCCCGTGCAAGAATTCGGGATGCCGACTTTATTGGCGTTCCTATTCTCGGAGCCTGACTTTCGTTATATAAATGCGAGTGATATATGTATAGGTGGTATGTTTGATTTCTAAGATAGCACTATGTAATTTCCCAGATTTCCGGAAGCGAAAAGGAAATATTTTTATATCCAATTGTGACTCACCGGGTTGAACATATTCAATTGCTAATTCTTTCCAATAGAAATAAAAAAAAGTAATGCTGCTTTCTTTGATTACAGGTTCAGAAAATTTATTCATCGTCTTAAACAATTTGCTAAATTAATAAAAAAATTTAATTGAATAGAGCACAGCCAATGTCTTTTCTACAATAGTCAAAGTAATTTTACTAAAACAACTTTACTAGACTAATTAAGTAATTTTGGCGTTGTGCCCTTTACTGTCGCAACGAAACGTGATTTTGTACTAGTATATGTGTTACTGTAAAAGCCCGAAAATTGGTCAATCCTAGGTTTGACGCGTTAAACCTAGGATTTACCAATTTGTCTTGGTAAAAGTCCGAAAAAATGTA
>JABRWK010000128.1:122078-152292 GCA_013372445.1 Hypothenemus hampei | reverse complement strand
TTCAATAATTTTAATTATTTTAAGTCAATATGTAATACGTTTTGTTACTGCAATAAACTTTCTTTTACCCCTTTGAACTAGTAAATCTTAAGATTAACCATTATGATGCATAAAAAAGATTTACCAGTATGACCTGGTAAATCCTAGGATTAACCGTTATGACTTGGTAAATGCCCGAAATTGTTTCAATAATACATTTTTTCGGACTTTTACCAAGACAAATTGGTAAATCCTAGGTTTAACGCGTCAAACCTAGGATTGACCAATTTTCGGGCTTTTACAGTAACATATGCACTTCATCAGTACAGATACTGCGCTCAGCTCCCAATTTCCCTGTGTACTCAATTAAGTCTAGTGGGCTATAACATATGAAGTAGTTATGCAACATACGAGGAAGGTTCACAGAAGATCTGGAATTTTCTTTATCTTTTAAAAGAACACCATATAAACAGAAGATACTGGAACCGTTCTAAAACAATGGGTACGTTCAGCGGACGCAATAGTTGAAAATAAGCGTAAAATAGTTTGTTTTTTGTTGTCAAACCAATGGAATTCGCTAAACGAATAACTCAATTATATTTGACATATGAAATTTGATTTTTATATTGAAAATTTAAAAAATATTGTAAGTACTAGTTTCGCATTAATATTTATGTATATTAATTTAAGTAATATTATTATTCTAAGCCGTTACTAAATTTCGTAATTGCCGTTAAATTTGGCGTCAAAACGTTTCCAACATTGCCATACCAGTTTGCCAACGTTAAATGATAACATTTTTTTCACTGATAATTAGACAACAGTTCTTGAATGCCATTGAGCAAAATATATCACTCAACAGTTGAGACTGTTGTGTGTGTTGAACGCAACCAATGATTCAAGACATTTTTTATTATTTTAAAAAAATTTTTTAAAATCGATATTTCGAAAATTCAATCGAACATTCAAAAACATCGATGTTTGTTGCCCGTAACTAGCCATTGCAATTGTGAAAAAAATAGACATGTGTTATATTATAAGTATGCAACGCAAAAAAAGTGTTAAAATAAAAGATTGTTATTTTTTAATGAACAGCAATATTGTTCCAGCTATTGCTACATTATATGTATAGGTTCAAGTGGGGTAAATGTAAACGCATGTTCAAAAGTAAATATACAATACTTATTATTTAAAATATGGCGCAAAACCAATTTTGTCCTGCGTTCATTTCTGTTTGATTTGTCACGTTTATAAGTGTGATAAACTTATATTCTCTGAACTGTAGAACTAGCCAAATACATTACAATTACATTTTACATATCATATCAAAGACGGTAATAAATATGTTGTTCACATTTGCTGTAGTATTTTGAATACTATAGGTATTTTCGAACCTGCAGTAATTTTCGGTAATAGAACCATTGAGTATGCACAATAAAAATTTCTTTCAAAAAACCACATTTTCTTTTTAGTTTTTGAATTTCAAATAATTTTAGTTTGTCTTTCGATATTGTTAATAAAAAATAAAAATAAAGAACAAATTTTTTATAACTAAGAAAATGTGGTTTTCAAAAGAAACCTTTTATTGCACATGCTCAGTAGTATTATGACTGAAAATTGTTGCAGGTTCGAAAATACCTCATAATGCCTACTTTACTTATTACCTGTTTACCTTTACCCCGATAAGTAAGGGGTAAATAGATATAAACACGACATAGGTCACTATACATACAGGGTGTCCAGTAAGTTAACGTCATCCCTTGGAAAATGGATAGGCCAGCTCAGAATAACGGAAGGATTTAACGGAAGTTGCCTTAGTCGAAAAATTGATAGTTACTGAGATACAGGTTGTCAAAGTTGCAGAATTGTCAAAAGTTTTTTGTGCCACAGTGTATGTCACTTTGAACTAGATAAATATTTTCTTTCATCTTTTCTACTTAAAAAAGGTATACCTTATTAACGTCGCTAGAAACAACGGTTCGCGAGAAAAAAGCATCTATATCTGATGAGTTTTGCCAGTTGAATGAGTCCTAAGGGCCGCCTGTGGCGCCCTTTAGAAGATACACTGAAATCGCCGATAAATTTGAATTTATCGTCTTATAAAACCCTCAGATATGAAATTTCATTAAATTTGGTCGAAACGATCGAAAGATATTAAAGAAAATGTAATTTATTTTTTCAACTTTGACAATCTGTAACTCTGTTATTATCAAATTTTGACCTAAGGCAAGTTTTGCTAAATCGACTTATTTTGAGCTGGTCTATCTACTCTCCAAAGAATGATATTGATTTATGGATCAACCTGTATATTTAAATTTGTAGTTTAATATTAGCTTTTTACAGCCATAAAAATGTATTTGATATTTGAAAGTGTTAAAATCGTCTCCAATTATTCCACTTGACCCTATAACAAATTGCTGATAACCAAAAAAATGGAGACAGTTAGATAAATAAAATATAAAAGAAAATTTTTGTTTTGAGATAATTGATGGAGAAAACAAATCAGTGTTTCTATTTAGCAAGAACACCTTGTACACAAATTTAACCGACACGATAGGAACCTTAAACATGTTAGTTATAAAATGGAGAAGTTAAGTATGTGCAAAGGAAGGCCAGTTCATTAAACAAAGCCTATATCCTAAATTCCTCATTCTCCAAAATTTAGGAAATGAGTTCCGTGAATTACTTATTTTAACCCTTTAACTTCAAAGTAGCCATGGAGCTTGACGAAATTAATTAAAAGCGCATGAAGTGGCCTTTTGGTAGTTGTCTTGTAATTAGTTGTTAATTGCATCGCAATCTGTATATGCAAATGTTTTATTATCAAATATGACTGAACATTTTATGGACATATGAATGATGACGTCTTCGAATATTAAATAACATAGATAAACAACATGATTTAGAAGATTACTATGTGTCCACAGTCATCTTCCAAGCATTTTGTCTAACATATTTTCTTTTGTTACTGAATAAATAAAATCAAAATATAATTGATCTAGCAAATAATGCTGTCATGCAAAACAGCCACATCCGCTATGCTGCCCTGGATGGCTGGTATACTATTGATTTGCGAATGCCTTTTGTAACAGTTCAGCTCACATTTCAATAATATCCTCACGAATATTATCAAAAAATCATTTTAAACAAATACATTATAAATATCGCCGAAAATGTAGGCAATCTTTCGGAAATTAAAAGTACTTATAAAAAGTTTGAACTTTTCCTCATGAAATGTTTTCCAAAAATTTATCGTTGCGGAGATACAACCTTTCAAAATTTGATAGCGAACATAGAATTTTCTATTTAACTTTTCTTCTACTTGAGGAAATTATTTAAGTTTGGGTCTTTGGTGTATTTTATAAAGGCCTCTAGGATGGAGCCTGCTTTCTGCATATTAAGGGAGGGGAAACTTTTAAAACCTTAGGTTTTTTAAACCGTTATAATATAATATTTATATTATAATTCATGCGATTTCTTAGTTTTTTAGGATGAAAAAAAAATTCTTACAATTGATTTCGTTTTAATAGTGCTTTGGTCACTCGCGTAACTTCAGCCGGTGACTATAGTTGTATCAAAAAGTAATCGCTTGTAATACCTTAGTTTGACAGATATTGAACATTTTTCAGGCCAATTGATTATGTTCTTTCCAGACAAAAGCGTTCCTGTCACTAACGATATAGAGTCAATTGGGGTAAATGTAAACCCATATTCAAAGGTAAAAATGCAATATTTATTATTTAAAATATTGCATAAAACCAACGATGTTTTTTGTACACGGGACAAAAAAACAAATGGTTTTGCGCCATATGCCAGGTAAATTTTTTTAAAAAATGAAAATTTTTTATATGAAATTTGATACACTCGTTCTTTTGGCGTCACATAATTTAAATCCTTTATATATATAAAAGAATTTAAATTGAAATACAGTACACTGTTGTGTTCACGGATGGACCTGGCTATACTTGTAATTTCCTTATTTTTCATTAAAAAAAAAAGAAAAAAATTCTTTATAAAAAATTTTATAACTTATAAAAATGAATAATTACATTTAAAAAGTCGAAATACACTTTGCAAAAAAAAGTTAGGGATATTTGTTATTTTATATAACATTGAAGCAAATCAATTCAGAAAAAAAAATTTTCTTTATGTAAAAAATTATTTGTTATTGCTTCAAAAAGGATTCATGAAAATTACATACTATAGTCCGATCTGATGACCTATGAATAACGACTTTGCATTTTTTCCATCATATCTCCAATATCCCTAACTTTTTTTGCGAAGTGTAGTATGCAGTATAGTAAAAAAATAGGAAAACGAAAAAAATAAACATATTCTTTTTTTTGTTCAATCTAAAAAATAATCGATGTTGGTACCGCTCTTCCATATAATGCGAATGCCTTAGTAAAAACAATTATTTTGTTCTTCACTCGAGTCGGCAAAATTTTTAGGGAAACGGTCTAAATTACTATGGAGGACGTGTACTTTGACGCTCATATTACGTTCAAGCTGTTGAAAATGTAATAACATGTTTTCAATGTGTTCTATGTAATCGTTAAACTTTTTGTTTTCCTAAGAAATTTTTGAGAAATCAAACAAACGCAATTCAGGCGTTTTTTTCGACTTTTGTTATAAAATTGATAAAACTAGAATCCTGGATGAATGTTCTGATCTGTGGGTCGTGAAGTTTTTTAGAACTTAAATTCAAAAACTTTTTTGAAATTTAATTCATTCATTCACCGTCTTTGTTCAGAGCTCCTTCATATTTCTTCCTAACGCTAGGTTTTATATGCCGAGGTACGTATATTATATAATTAGTGGACACAAATGGCACATTAATAACATTTAACCGACCTGGAACCAGATCCGTCTTAGAAAGCTAGTCTTTTTTAATCTAGTGTTGCTCTGCTATGTGGTAAACAAATATAATGAATAGGTACTTTGTTTATCTGTCTTGTTACTTTATTAGAAAATTCACCATGTTAATATTCACACGTACGAGCCATTTGTGTTCATCATATTTAAATTTGTTCATAACTAACGCTATAGTTTGATATTCTACCCTAAGTTTAGTTGAATATATAATTGAGTATCCAGCTTATTCCAGTTATGCATAAATATACATTTTAGACTGCGTTTTGAGGAGTCTATGAATAAATGTCATGCATTTGAATCGTGCGTTTGTAAGCCCATTGTAGCCATTACAAATCTTTTATGGAATATACAATACACAAAATCATCCTCTTCACAAAAGAAAACAAATAAGTCGTTTTCTCTAGTACAATAAAGAGATTTCGTTGTTTCAACCGGAACGCAAGAAGTTCAGATAAGATTTTAGAGAGTTCCATATATCTAACTAAATTATTAAGTTTTTGTCGATTCAATGATTTCGGTTTCCAGATTAAAATTGCTGACCTCGCTGTCATAATTTCCATTGCTTTCTTTGTCAAACCTCTTTAGAATGTTTTTTAAACGTAGATGGTTAAAATAGAAATTCATCGGGGAACTCCGAACATAGTAGTGTAATATCAGATCGTAAGTTAGGGCAAATATACCAAGAACGGTTATTTTTGTTTATTCCTCTTATACTGTATTCATAGCATAAAAATAATAGTAATCATGACGATTTGAAATTTCACGACAAACCATTATTGTTTGGTACTTAAAAGATGGCCTTTTCTTAACGGTCTATAATCGAAAATCCTCCTCACAATTTTTACAGACCATATTAGGAGTACTTGTTTGGTTTTTCCAATATATATCCAAAATAATCAAAATGCGCTTGTTTTAGAAAGTCTAACAAACTCCAACGAAATATCTTAAACGTATATATATATCGGGTGTTCGGAAAAATTGTTTATCAAGTAGGCCTTGGATCAATTTGTAAAGAGAGGTTTTACTTAGGTTGTGGAGAGACGTTTTACTTTGAAGCCTGTAATAAGAATCGACATACGCCCTCTCTTTACAATTTGATCCAAGGCCTACTTGATAAGGAATTTTTCCGAACACCCGATATATTATCCATAAATGTTACAGGTCCTTTTTAGGCCATTATGAAAGTTTGATTTTTTTCGTAAGATTTCGAATTTTACTGATATTTATTTATTGATAGAATTCTGAAAATCTAGACAACAGCTGCAACGAGAAAACTTTAGCTGATATAAACAAATTAAGGACAGATTCAAAATCAGTAAACTTGAGTTAATAAATAACAGTGAATGAATCTCGTGAAGTAGAAATAAAAGTAAATTTTGTTGGGCTGTGTAATTCTTATTTTAATCTGTTTTATCGTTTTTCACCTTTTTATCGTATTTTTTTTAATTTCATTCGTGTTTATTGTATCGAGAGTATTCAGCAATGCTCAACCAGAATCGCCATAAAATAGCTCGAAATTGTATTCACCACTATGCCTATAGTGATTTCGGTTCCCATTTCCATCATTTAGCCAAATATCAGTTTCGCTGTTTGAGAAAAATATATCTATTATTATAAAAATGAACAATTTTAATCTTCTATTCATTCAAAAGTTACCTTGGCTGCAACCATTTAAGAGCTCATAAAATTTTCTTGGATAGGAACGAAGTGAAATGTATGTACATATTTAACAATTTCAGGCATATCAATACAGGTAAAAGTAGTACATTGAAATTGTTAAATTTTTAAGAAAAATAAAATATTTTATAGGAATTTATTACTGGAAAGCGTTGACACTGTCCAGGTACTGAAGCGAAATTAATCAGTTCCGGTTGTCATGATGGAAAACATTACGGCAAATTTTATGGAACCGGCACGAACCAAGTTTAAATCAATGTTCTATTTTCTAGTAAATAAATATCACATTTTATTATTCAGGTTGGAAAATTTTATATCTTTTTTAGGAGGATATCACAGTATAACGTACAGTAAAAATCAACTAAAGACGTGGTAGGGAAATAGGACAACTTATTTTTATTTTACTCAGTAACAGCGACGGTAGAGAACATAAATCTGCCCCAGTTGAATTTTTTATCGGGTTTTATGAACCTTGTTCGGTAAAATTAAATTTTCTAATTTTAACCCGTTTATGTCCGTCTTATTTTCTTCTATTTTTTAACAAATGTTAGTTTTTTTTGTCAAATACTCTTATTCATATAAGTAACCTTTTAGAGATACCATATACTCTATTTGATTCAAACAAACTAATTTCGGTCTCATAGATCAACAGAAAAAAAGTGATTTTAAACAACTTACAATATTGCACCGTTAAGTCAAACGTGGGTCTGCATGCCTTTTTGCAACTTTAATTTGCTGGAGCGTATATGCTGATGATTGACTTTTATTTCTAATTTTTCAAAGGATCACGTAAAAACTAATTATTATGTATTAACTACTCCAACAATTTGTTATAAAACTGATCATTAAAAAAAATTGGGAAACAAGACTTGACAAAAAGCGCGCGTTCTGTCTAAAGAACTGTCAGTCTTGTTAAGAGACATACACTAATACCAACTTAATTTTAAAACAAAAGAAATAATAGGTCTGTTCCAAACTAGCAATTGGAACCGTTTGCGAATGGTTCAAAATGATCAGCCAGTTTAACACCGATTGACATTCGCTAGTAATTAATTCAATATTGAGTTGGTCGATCATTTTGAACCGTTCGCAAACGGTTCCTAGCGCCAGTTGGAACAGGCCTAATAATTATTTAATTAAGAATAATTATATGCTTATGCAACTTAACAAAAAGAATATAAAAGACAACTTTGATCTCAGGGGCCGAATTAAAGTTTAATTTTAAAAATATGCACACGGCAATGCTGTCAATTGGTGGACATGTGTTGGGCCGTAAAGCCTGCAGCTACGCGGGACGCCACCACTTATTAGCTAAGCATTCAGAAGTTATCCAGAAAATGGTCGGTCTGTTAGACCGCACGTTAGCTGTGGAAGTTTAATGGAATATTTTATAGAAGCTTATTTCTAATTATTTTTGATATTATCTATTATTCCATTACTGAAACAATAAGCTCAAAAGATCTTATAAACAAATAACAAAAAATTAAACAAAACAAACAGTTAAAATGAAAAATATTTCCGTATAACTTGTTTATTTAGTATGAAACGAAAAAAAAACAGTTAATATGTAAATTTAAAGCATATTCGAAACATTTTTTGTTTATATTTTCCTTGTATTGAGCATCAATTGCGCTTTTCTGCTGGCTTCGTCCAATATTCGAATTTATCGAAACGTGCTTGATCTACTATGGCTCTTGATGTCAATCATTAAATGTTTTAGTCAAATTTGTAAATTTTTCCATATAAAATAATATAAAAATCTGAAAATAATTCCGTAAAAAAACTAATAAAAAAATCAATGTAAACTAACTCTTTCTTAGAATTAATTAACAGAATTAATTATAATAATTAATTCAGTAGCTGAGGTGGTTTCTGATGATTTAAAAATATAAATATTATCCCCTGAAAAAAAAATAATAAGAAAAAAGAGTGTAAACTAACTCTTTCCTAGAATTAATTAACAGAGTTAATTAAAATAATTAAATCGGAAGCTGAGGTGGTTCAAAGTTCTCGCATATTGAAAACACAGATTTGTTTTCCCTAGAAATTTCGTTAAGAATGTAAGTTTTAGATTCTATTATCTGTTTCGTTTATCTAATTACTTTCGGTTATCACTAAAGTTTGCTTTATACAGAGTGCGCTGTAATTAATGAACCATACTACAACAGCGTAATACTTAGACTAAAATAAGTTGTTTTAACCCAATTGACCTTAGTGCCAAAGTCTATAATAATAAAGATACATTATGTCAAACATTAAATTTAATTTTAATTTTTTATTATTTTCTCTTGAATGAGAAGAAATAATTTCACAAATATTAACAATATTTTCTTTAACATTCGCTGGTTTTCATTATGCAAACCAAATATGATTATAGATTTACATATCGACAGAGGGCGCTGCTCGTGACGTTCAGCGCATGATTAAACCACCCATTTTTTTTTTGTATCACCCTGAATGTAGGTTTTAATTTGCAAAATCGTTTCTTTCACATTTTTTACAAAAGAAAAGATACATCTTGTAAATGTCGCTAAACGCAACCGTTTTCAATAAAATCGCCTTTAATAATAGTAGTAAAGGTCCAAAACATAAGTTTTTTATTAAAAAAAAAACATTTTTTTTAAATTTTTAACACTCCATTATAATTAGTCATCTTTTTTTTTGTTTTTATTAAAAATGACTTTAAATGTCCTATATTAGTCTGAATTTATATTGACAATGATGCATACTTATAATTTATTTTTTTTAATAAAATAAAAAGTAAAATTAACAATACTGAAACAATAAGCTCAAAAGATCTTATTAACAAATAACAGTAAACCAAATAAAACAAACAATTTAAAATGAAAAATATTTGCACGTAATTTATTTATTTATTTATTATGAAACGTTAATTTAAAAAATTTAGAGTCTTTTATCTTAACACTTTTAAATTAAAACAAATTGTAAAGTTCAGATAATATTGAAAACAAAAAAGTTAAATTAAAGAAACTAGAAGTTCGACGATTCTGGTCAAATTAAAGAACATTTGAATTTGGCGGGAATTAAGCCCCTCTCGTTTGCTGTCATTGGTTCGGAATTGCGCGTAAGATAACGTATGGTTCCAAAGCAATGTCCTTTGACAATTGTTTGTTTATTATTTATTGTGTAGTGTCACCGGATCTCGTCACTAGGTCAGTATTATTGCAATCGATATTGACCCGAAAACTAGTGTCGTACTCGTAAAAGGGTAAGAGAGGAAATCTTCAAACAGATTATATTATTAAACTGTTAAATTTGTTATTAAACCTCATTAATAAACTTGTTTGCAATGTGACTTTAATGTGTTTTTTGATACAAAATAACTGAAGTATTGTCAGTTCTACAAGAACCACGTTCGTCATTTCATTGAATTTTGATTTGATTATGGGGATAAAATGGACTGTAATCTGTTTGATATCATTGGCCTTTACTAAAACTCAAGCCTATCAATCTTGTACAGACCAGGTTTGGAAAATATTAAAAATTTCAATTAACCATTTTAATAACTATTATATTTTCTAGCACTTGATATCTAGTGACAACCGTGTAGTCCAAACTAAAGCTTTATCATCAGAAGACTGTACACACATTGACTTTGAACGAAGTGAAAAATTGCATTCCCATTTAAGTTCCTGGAGATTGGCTATTAAAATAGATGATAACAGAACTTATTTACTAAACATATCACTTCTTGACATTGCATGGAAAAGTATTGGTTTTTAAATAATAAAATAACTTTACAATGAAACGATACACACATATTTGTAGAAGCTTCTCTGAGACTGCGACGAGAGAATCAACCTGAATCCAGTAGTATTTGTAAAAGTTATTCAATTGAAGATGTCAATCAATTACCCATATCACAAATCTATGACACATGCCTTAACTTTCCTTATTACAACAACACTGTTAATTACGAGTTGATATTGAAAGCAGAATTTAATGCAGACATTTTATATAAAAGAATGATCTTCACTTTTCCTACCTTGGAGAGATCTAGTGTGAAACCATTTGAACAATTTCTTTAATAATTTATTATTTCAATTTTTACAGATAATGCGGTACCATTGAAAAAAAGGGCAATATTTTGCTTCTTAGATGTGTCAAGTAGTTCTGGTATATTTTTCAATATACAACCTTTGCCCTCATTCTACAATGTGAGCTATTATAAAGTAGAAGTATATAAAGAAATTGAATTTACCGACAAACTATTAGATGTTAGAATGCTTAATGCCAAAGACAATGTTGAACAATTGTCATTTCTATATCTTACCTACAATGATGAAGGAAATTATTTTTTAAAGTTAGCGCTGTTAATGAAATTTGTCCTGAGGATTTTTGTTTGAAAACTATGTCGCCGTACATTTTTATACGTGAGTAGTGTTCATCCTTTAAAATTCTAAATGTTTTTTTGGTCATGTATTTTTCAGGAAGAAAATATCCACCTATAGTAATAGGTATTGTTGGGGCAAGTTTCCTGATACCCTTCATATTATTTATATTCCATATGTGGAATAGGAAAAATCTATTACAAGGTAAAGTTTTGTAATCTTATATCGTTTGTTGTTGATTAACAATACTTTAGATGTCAACAATGGACCAGAAGACCGAATTTTTCTAATTCACAATCAGACTCCTGAAACACATTATTTGATAGTGAAGGCTTTAGAAAAAGTACTAAAAACTTTAACAACAGCTCAAATAGTTAATAAAATAGCTGAAGCTTCCCATATAATTTACATTTGCGGCACGCACATTTTTGAACTAGATCCTAACGTTCACAAGTATTTAGTGGCCGAAGCAAATAAAAGTCTTTCGACAATTGATATTGCCATCATTCGTTTTCCTTATTCTACAAAGGAAATTCCCTCTTATCTAAGAAGAAGTCCAATATTCGAGCTTATGGAGGATTTTATTATTTTTATTCATTTATTTAATTGTGAAGCCGAATACGAGAACAACACAAACTATTTAGATCTGCATGAGAAAATACGAACGGCTCAACATTATATCGATCCAAAAAAGATTATTCT
Organism: Hypothenemus hampei; assembly: GCA_013372445.1. Taxonomy (NCBI): domain Eukaryota; kingdom Metazoa; phylum Arthropoda; class Insecta; order Coleoptera; family Curculionidae; genus Hypothenemus; species Hypothenemus hampei. The sequence goes on along the minus strand of JABRWK010000128.1, from coordinate 140,707 downwards.
TAATGTGCCGATTATTATTGTAACTGAACAATCTGATGTGGAGAATGAATCTAAAGAAGGCGATGTGTTGTTGTAAATAATCTCGTATTCAGAAAGAGATTTATTTAACATATGACGACATAATTGTACCAAAATTTAACAAGCGATAAACTATTAGGTGAACAGGGTCTTCTTTAGAGGAAACATTATTTGACCTATTTTATAATTTTTACAAATTATGTATGTATACATATGTGAATGTGATGTTTAAAAAAAAATTATATACAAAAGTATGCATTATTTGCATAACAATTTGTAATGGTCACACTTAAATGGAAGAGGGTTTTAAAACGTTTTCTTGCAGAAGACTAAAATGTACATTTAGGACTTATTTAGAAATAGACTGACTCTGCCATAATTACTTCCTCCAATATGCATGTATATACCTATGTAATCCTTTTTGTGAACTAATTGTTGTAAATTTGTGGTTGTTGTTATAATTATTTTTTTTTAAATAAATGTTTTTTTACGTTTTTAAGTGTTACGAGCCTCATAAACATGGTTCAATAAATTCCCAGTCCGATTTAGAAATACCCTACAGCAATTGTTAATGGCGAGAGATCACAACATGAGTGCTAACATCAATCAACTCTTTGTTCATGCATAGTGTGACTTTTTTTTTTAACGTTAGTCTACTGAAGCATGTCTAATCTGTATCGTCAATGAGGATTTCCACGTATCGGTGTTCTTTGTATGAAAACTACAATTTGAAAATCACCATAAGTACGTCTATTAATTATAAATATTTTGGGACTGACTAGTTAACGTGAAATTACTAGTGATTCAACAATTTCACTAAACTATTCAATTCTAACTTAAAGAAGTATATACTCTTGCATAATAAAATAATACTTAAACAGTTACTTATAATTTAACACCAAAGAAAAAAACTTAAAAAGAGTAATAAAAATAAAACGAATTTAAGGCACACAAAACTGGTTAATTCTAAGGAAATGTTCGTTGATCATTTCAGGAACATACAAAACAAGTTTAGAACAATAAAAGTTCATGCAATGATTAAAACAATTGCAATGAAAATATTATATACTTTGAGATCATGTTTCGCTTGTAGAAAGTGGCAAAGATAGTTTATGTCGAATTTGATCTATTCGATCGCGTAAATGTGTTAAAAATTCTGGAGTTTGTAATGGATCTAGGGACGTTGTACTACTAGCCGCATGAAATCTGAAACAATGGTATTAAATAAACATTTCAAAAAATTTTCATTAGGACAAAACAAGTTTACAGACGACTACATACCCAGATGGTTTAACATTAAAAGATTTTCCATGTTCTTTTGAAGGTGGTGTTTGTCCAGACCACGGGTTTTCGTGCAAATTCGAAATTGCATTAAAAACAGGCGACAAAGGTCTAGGATCTTCAGTTATTGCTGCGAATTCTTGTCGGAAAGGATTTTCAGAGTTTAACTATAATTACCACACTTATATTAAGAAAAAAATTTATATATCATCAAATTTACTCGTTCCCGAGATGGACTGAAATGTTGATTCGAAACGGGTTGACCAACTTGAAAATTCGCAGCTGCTCCTCCCTGATTTTCCAATAAATATAATTCTGCTGATTTTTGATAATGACGTGCGTTGATTTTCTCGTATTTTCTCATACCGGTATTCCATCTTCGTACCAAAAATTTCATTCTTTGTATGGACATGACCGCATAAACCGCAGCTCTGTAATTATTTTTACGAAAATTAATTACATATTATGTACGAGACTCGTTCATTTGATAGTAAAATATGGGCCTCAATTAAATTGGTATCATAAATTTTACAATCTTTACGTACCTAAAATGTTGAATTGGAGGATGTCTACGTCTTAAACAGTGATTCTCATGAGGCTGATTCGGAAGAACCTCGATCAAACAATGATGTTTATGACTTTCTAAATAGTCTATAAGATAGCGTTTTTGCCAAATTAAAGCCTTTTTCACACTTTCTAGTTTCAGACTTTTCGCAAATAAGTAATTGCACTAAAAGAAAATCTCTTTAAATAATGTAATTTCAACGAAACCAACTGCTTACTCTTGCAACTAAATCCGTAAAAGGCATTTGATTATTAACACCGTTTCTCATTTCATTTCTTAACTGAAACTCGAGATCTTTTTTTCCTTTTCAATTTGTTCAATATATACAAGTCTTCTTTTATTTTCTTCAGATTTTTGTTTTAATTCGACGATTAAGTTTTCCAAAGTTTCAGGAACAATTGCGCCATCTAGTGATATTGACTGATTCTGAGTTTTTAAAGCTTTTATCAAATCACTTTTCTGTTTCTTCAATAGTGTTTTTTCTTGTTGCATTTCGTCCTAAAGAATAAAGTTCTATCATTAGATGCTTCTATTAAATATATTTTAATAAACGTTCACCAATTTAATTTTCGATTCTTCTAGTTCACGATCTTTGGCTTCTAATTCAAACTTCTTCCGTAAGAATTGTTCCGAAAGAGACCGCTCTTTTTCAGTTAAAACTCGAAGCTTTTCTTCATAATTCCGATTTCGTTCACTTTCCAAATTCAACATTTCTGTTGTGTATTTAACATTATTTTGTAACTCATTATTGGTGTGCTGTAAGATTTTATTTTCTTTCATCAGTTTTTCTTTTTCTTCCTTGATCGTGTCTAATTTCTTTTGTAGTAATGCCAAATCATGTTGTTCTTTACTAGGAGCATTTTGATATTTTGTTGACTCAGAACTACTTGATGGCTTCTACAAATTCAAAAATTTTAATTTTATAATATTTATTGCGCACACTTTACTACCTTCAATTCTTCGAATTGTATTTCCAAAGATCTACGACAATCTTTCTCTTCCTGTAAGATTCGTTCCAATTGTTCTTGGTAGTCCAACGCACCATTTAGTTTAAAAGTTAATTGTTCCATTAATTTAGCATCCTTAAAGCAGATTCTTATGAGATTTATTCATTTTTAAAATGAATTTGTCCTACCTGCAGCATGGTTTGTTTATGAACAAGTTTTTCTTTGTCTAGAATATTTTGTAATTCAGTCAAATTTTGTTGTAAATTATAACATTGTTGTTCCAAAGATAATTTCTGCTGCTCCAATTTGTCGTAGTTGCGCATCAATTGTTTATTGTAATTTTTTTGTCTTGCGAGAGATTTTCTAAAAACAAATAAAAACTTCATTTTCCCACTACATACATAAGAGGCTACTTACATATAATATTCGTTATCTTGTCCTTCAGAAATAGAACTTAAATTTTGATCACTAACAGCTGAAAGAATATTAGAATCGATTTGGGCGGCACATTCCAATTCTTTTTTCACTTGTCCTGTAACTTCTTCGATTGGTATGGCTGCAGCCGCTTCGTAGTTCCACAAACTGGCTTTTAGTTTATGAATTTCCATTAATAAATCGGCATTTTTTTTTTGTTCTTTCTTTAATCTATTATGATAGATATATTGAATTTAAAACTAGAAGTTTCAAAAAATACCACATAATACCAACCTTTTGGACAAATCAAAAATATTTCCAGTTTCTTTAATTTTATTGTCAATAACTTTCATATTTTCATGCAACTGATTTTGATCCTCAGTCATTTTGTTAATATGGCTATCCTTTTCTCGAATTAATTCCTGAAGTTTGCCTATTTCTTTATTCAATTCAGAAATTTGCTGTTTTTCGTCATCACCAATCTTTTTATTCGAATCTTTCAATTGTTCTTCTAACTCGCTGGCTTGTCTTTGATAATATTTCAAATCCTCATTTAATATATCTATTTCGCATACTTGGTCTGCAACCAAATCTTCGTTCTTTTTCACTTCTTTTTGAAGTTTCTCAATAACAACATCTTTTTCCTTAAAATTATCTTTTAATTCTTTTAATTCTTTTCCTTTTCTCTTTATGATTGATAGGTGATTGAGACTTAACTGTCCAATTTGGTTATTCAGGTCTGAAATAATGTCATTTTTGTTATTCAATTCTTTTTGTACTTTTGAAAGATTCTGAGTTTGTGATTGGAATTTCAACTCTAAAGATTGTTTTTGTCCTTCAATGTCATTAGTTTTACTTATGAGATCGTCAATTTGAGCTTTTAAATTTGTTATTTCTGAACTGGCAGTTTCAATTTGTTGCCAAAGTTCATTCTGTTTAGCTTGCAGTTCTTCAATAATACGATTTTTCTCATTTAGTTCTTGTTCCAGATTAAAACTATCCTTTTTCAATAGTTCTTGTTCCAAATTACGCTTCTCTTCTGCCAATTCTAAATACATTTCATCTTTTCTCTGTGAATCCACTTTCAAGGCATCAATCTCTTTTTCTCTTTCGGATAAATGCATTTTTTTCTCTGCCAATTCGACTCCTAGTTTCTGTTCTCTTTCATTCGCTTCTTTCTGTTCTTTTTCGAAAGTTTTCGTGGCATTGGTAAGAGCCTCTTCTGTTTCATCTAAACGAATTTGAAGTTGCGTTATTTTATCTTCAAACTCGTTTAAAATCCCGATTTTAATCTGCATCTCTTGAATACGTAAATTCTTTTCTTCAATTTCCAACTTTAAGGATTCGATCTGTTTAAAAAGGTTAGAAGTGTCTTCAAAACGGACACGCTTATCACAGGATCTCTGGTGTAGTTCGGTTGAATTCGGTTTTTCTAAAACATTTCCTGTGTTTATTTTCAAAATCATGTCATCGAAATGGTTATAAACTTACCTAATGGTGTTGCAAATGTATAATTAAAATTTGAACCAATTTTTTCAATTGATGAAATTTCAGGTTCTGAAGAATTTCCGGGACATTCTGTGTCATTTTTCAAAGAAAAGTGCGAGGGAACGCTTAAGTTATCTGACCGCGTTAGCTCGTAATGTCTCATATGCTCGATAGGTTCACTTAAATCCAGAATCGAAATCAGCTGTTCTATGGATCCTCCAGAAGATTTAAGATGACTTAATATTTTTAAATCGTTTTTATCTAAATTCAATGCAGAGTATTTACTGAGCCCTTGCTCCGTTTCTATCAGTTTAGCTCTTAGTTTTTCAATGTCGTTGTTTTTATCATGAATAATATTCTCTACTAGATTCGGCAATATTTGAGTTTCAGTGGAATTTTTTTCTTTTAATATTTGATTCTCCAATTTAAGAGTTTCAAGTTCTTTTTGCATTTCAATTACGAGATCGTCCACTTTTGCAGTAGCAATTTCTGATTCGAGATCCTTCACACGATCCTGGGTCTCTTTTATAAGCTGTTCCTGAGCATGTATTGCTTTTTCTTTGCTTCTCAGTTTTTCCTAACAAAAATAAAATATTCTAGATTAATTGACATTAAAAATCCAAACCTTTACCTGTAAATTTATAATTTCACTTTGCAAATCGTAAATTTTTGTTTCCAACGATGTATTCGTTTGTTTTTCGATATGTTCAGCTTTGATTCTTTGTTGTTCTAATCTGATTTGAAGGTCGCTAATCAGCACTAACTGTTCGTGAATTTGTCGTTTCATAAATTCTTTCTCGTTGCTAACTTCTTCAATTTCCGATCTTAGACTGGTCGTTTGCATTTCCAGATCCTGAATTCGTTTTATCGCAGCCTCTTCAGCTCGAGTGTGTCTTAACAACTTTTCTTTGAGCCTGGCTAATTGTTGTAGTGGAACCTCGCATTCGTCCATGCATATACTAGAAGTTTGAGGTCGAACCTAATTTATACAGGGTAAAAAAGATTTTAGAAACAAAACACATACATTAATAAAATTAATTACCAAATCGCGAACCGACATTTCTTCAGATGGCGAACTGCAGCTGTTCGTTCCCGTTGAATGTAGCAACTCAAGTTCTCTTGTCCTCTTATCGACGCTGTTTTCAATTTCGGACAACTAAAATTTTGCTTTAATAACTCCTATACTTAATTATAATTTACCCTTAATTACCTGTAATTTAATTTGTTTCAAAGCACCCTCACTGCCTGCCAATTCAGCACTGATCCTTAATTTTTGAACTTCATTCTCCAGTTCTTCGCAGTGTTGTTTCAAATCCCGAATATCTGAAATATTCCCAAACGGAGTTAATAATTTAAAGTTCTCCAATGAATGATTTTGCTGATTGACAATACATTGAAGCTTTTCCAAGTTACGTAGATGTACAGAGATCTCTTGATCTTTTTCTTCGATTATGTGTTCCAGATCATTAATGATGTCGCGTAAAAGTTTTATTTTTCCTACAGCTTCGTCCCTCTCGCTTTCAAGTTCTTTATACTTCTTTTCGCTGACTTGTAAATGATCGTTCAAATCCGTGATTTGTTGCACCAAGTGATCAGCCTAATTGCATAAATCATATATTGTTAATAACAAACACATTAGTTTGTTTTCAAAGAACATTAATATCTCTTCCCACAACCAGTATTATTAAAGAATGAGGGATTACGCATTCGACATGTTTTGATGATTTCTGATCACAAACGAGCCCGGATATATTTATACCTATTTTGGGGGAGGATCTGTAATAACTTCACGCAATAAAAGCAAATGTCCGGGCTAGTATTTGACCAGTGATCATTAAAACATATCGGCGCGCTGCAGTGAAGTCTGCAAAAATACGGACCGTGAGAAATTAGCATTAAACAAAAACGTTAGTAACATTTGTCTTTTTACAATACCTTATCCAAACAACAATTAAATAAAATATAAATCTTGAGTTTAAAGAAAACGACACTTTTAGATTGAAAAGGAAATATGTTTATGATCTAACCCTAACAGAAAGTTTACGCAGTGAAGGAAGGAACACCAAAAATAACTTGATGTTATAAATAGAGCGACACGCTTTGAAAAGTCTGGAGAAGCAGTTCTCAATGTGAACAATATATTATACAGGGTATTTCAGAAATATTGTAATAAATTCCAACACGCATTTTGTACTAATAGTATTATGTATTAGTTTTAAAACAATTTTAAATCTTATTCGACTTTTGTTTCATGCAATTCAAAACATTCAAAAATCTTATTAGTGGCATGTTACAAGTTTTATTTTTTAAGTTACTACCGGCTTTCAAGATAACATATTTGGATCTAAATTGCTTTCATCTTGTCATTGTTTACAAACAATTTTTGAAGCATGTTCTTCAAAACTTTTTTTTTTTTTAATTACATATATATCAACAATACAAAACATCAAACACATATCTGATTGCAACAAGATGAAATTGTAAATTTAAGGTGTCTCGTAATTGATTGCTGATATTTCGGAAGGTGATTCCTTGTTTTATTCTGAGACGAAAAATTTATTTAAACTTTGAGACAAAAATGTTTCGAGTTTGAGATAGAAAAAAAATGTAACTACGACGATAAATCTTTTATGGGGTAGAACTTTCAAATTTGGCATGTGGTATGACAAAAACAATCTGTACCCCAGATCTTATAATAATTCATTCTATAGGGTGTTAAAATCTCAACATTATATCAAAAACGAATCATTTTGATCCCATGTTTAATGTTTTTTTTAAGAATAAAACAATGAATCAGCCTGTGAAATATCGATACTCAATTCGGAAAAAACCTATATACATATACACAAAAGGAGAATCTAACATTGGCCTGCACGAAACTGAATGTACTGCCAGAGTAATGGTTGTGCACGGATTCGAGTGACACTTGAGATATTTCCAAGGGTTCTTCGTTTCCATACAGGGACTCGACTGTCAAAAATGCTTATTGTAATTATCTTTACTAGTTTATTTTGCAATCTTTGTGAAACACCTTGTATATAGTAAACTCCGTTTATAACGTATACTGGATATGAAGAGCTCATTTCATTGATCCCGACAAAAGTACTCTTGATCTTTTATTGGATATAAAGTACATATATTATTTAAACTAATTCTTTTGCCGAATTTCGGTTATAAAGTATGAATGTGTGTTATTACTGGATTCCTGGACTCTCCAAGAACGCCAGAAATCTTTACGAATCTATAGCCTATGGTCTCTTGAACTTCAATGGCATAAAGTACTGTATTTATTGTTTTATGTGAATCGTATATGTACATCGCTTTTAAAAAAATGATGAATCAACGCAAGGCAATAATTGGAAGAGAAAAGATAGGAATTATTAAAAGTGACATCGGTAAAGCAGAAATTGTTAAATGACTTTTCGACAACAATTTCTAAAATTCGCCAAAAACTCAACAAGCAGATGGTACTAAATCATATAGGATTTGAAAAATTAGAAGTCCGGTACGTCAAGATGTACAACATTCTACGATGGTTCTAGATTCGAAAATACTGTAATAAAAGAGCTGTTTTTAAAAAAAAGCCGAAGAATTATCCAGAGAATTAGAGGGTGGCGATTTTAATTTTTCTACAGGTTGACTCAAACGTTTTAAAATTCTTCACAACATAAACATCGGGAAAATGTATGGTGAAGCTGCCGCTGTCAACAAACAAGTTGTAGTGAAATGGTTATAAAATTAGTAACCTAGCATTGCACAAAATAGCTGATGTGAAGATATTTTCAATGGCAATAAAACTAGATTATTTTACAAGATGACTCCAGAAGAAACGATATAATCGGAGTTTACTGTATGTGGTACCGCTAACACAAGAATAGATTTCGAGAAATGAAGAAAATTATAGTACAGTTTGTAAATAATATACATAAATTAGTTTGATTAGGATTAAACAAGCCAATAGACGCACATTTACAACAGAAAATTTGTGCTTTACCTGATTTTCTACGTGAAGCTTACAGCTAAATTTCGCAAGATGCTGCCCAGGCAAATCCCGCTAACATGCAAAAGTAACAAAATTAATCAACAGAATGAACTATTATTAAAAAATCAAAGAAATCACCCTAGGCGGTGAAGTGCAGAAGCACATTTGATATAAAAAGGCATCAAAATTTTTGTTGTGCTGCAACCAAACCATTGACAAATCTTCTCTTACCTCGTTCGACATCATTTCACAATTCGCTCTATCTTTATCTCTTTCTTTTAATTGTTCGTAGAGCGTATTAATCTTTTTGTGTGCTTCGTCTCTTTCTTGTTCCCGTTCGGCTGCTTGTTCCTCAAGAAATTTTTGAGTTGTTTTGTATTTCTTATCGGCCACCTCGATCTACACGTAAAATCGTCTTTTGGTTTTGATCAAAACACATACGACGCACGAATGAAAATATTATACATACACGTTTTTCGCCACTGTTTATTATACGTTAAAGATGAAAAGCATAAATTTATAACACGTGTATGTGTAAATTTTATGAATTAAACGCATCAAGAATGTAAACACAACACAATAAAAAGCAAAAACCAAGCGAAGCTAAAGAATTTTTGTTATGAAGGTCGTAAATCGATAATATTGACAATGGGTCGACGATAGAAGATGATGTTTACATTAAGATATCTTAAATTTATTTATCCATGCCATTATTAACCCTCTGAATTCCAGATAACGATTAAAGAATTTAACCTTAATCTGTTTGGTTACTTCTTAGCTTCTTCATTTCTCATTAATTTAATAGGAACAAAAAAGAACAGACCATACAATAGTTTACCTGTTTTTGTAAGTCTCGTACATCCTTTTTAGCATCCTCTTTAATCTTTTCACTAACACGACACAAATCTTCGATCAACTGAAGAGTGTTGGGATTTACACTAGATCGGGATTGAGCCAACATGGTTCTAGCCTTTTCTTGTAGTTCGACTAGCATCTTTGTGGTGTCTAATAAATTTTTAAAAAAAAAATAGGATTTATGCCAAACAAAAAAATGCATACCTAAATCGTAAACTATTGGGGTTCCCTCCTCACCATAACCCTCAGAAATCACTTCCGTACGCCTATTTTCCATAAGTTCAAATATTTTATATTTTGACTGTTCTAAATCAACTTCTAAAAGATGAATTTTGCCTAAAAGATCTGTCACTTTATCCTCTAATGAGCCCTTTTCTTTTTGCAATACCGCAATTATTTCGGTTGCTTCAATCAATTCTTCTTGAAATCTACAAATAGTACAAATTTTATTTAAATCTTAAGATTTAAGTACTCCTTTTGCAATTGTATACTTTTCTTTGTGTTTCTGTTCTAATGCAAGTTTCTTTGAAATCAAAGATATTTCTTCAGATTCCATAGCGTCATTTCTAGAAGAACCTTTAGCCATTGATAATGATAAAATAGCATTGGCTTCTTGCCTTAATTTTTCCAAACACATTTCCAATTCGTTTTTAAGGTCTACTGAAATATCCAATGATATTTGGTCATTTTGTTGGCCCTGAGTATCTATCATTTCAATTAAATTTTGAACATTAGGAGTTAAATGAACTCTCGTTTTATTTCCAGAGCTCAAATCAAGTAATTTACTGGAATTTGTAGCTGTTCCACTACTAGAACCGTCTAAGTCTATTTCTAATTGTTCTATAGTAAATGAATCATTGCCATACTTCAATAAATTATCCACTAAAGTATTATTCAATGCATCTTCAGCTTGATGAAAATATCTAAACAACTGAGATAATACATATCGTAAATTAAACGCTTGTTTCTTTAAATCATCCCTGGAAAAATTTAATTTTTAACACTACCGTCATCGACATCAATTACTCAACTACCTTTCTGAAAGTAAATCCACTTCCATTTTACTATCACCATCTCTTAAACTACGTCTTCTGGCTCTTTCTAAGGCCCCATTTAAACTTTTCAAATGTTCCTCTTTTAATTTAGCAATCTGCATTTCATATTGTTGTTTCAACGTTTCCATTTCTAATTCGTATTTCTCGGTAAACCTTTTGCGAAGCTGTAACAATTCTGAAGGCCAATCTTCGTTTTCCGCTTCATTAGACGCCAATCTCTAGTTATATTAAAGATTTACAATAAATAATAGGTAAAATCAAAATGCTTAAGTAAACCTGAATTTGAGCTTCAAGGGAGCTCATGATATCGATTTTTGCTAATGTTATTTGCTCCTGTAATCTTCTTTCATAGCTTTCTACAACTTCGTTTAGCTCATAGTCTCCTGAACTGACCTAATTGTTAAATTTAAACAATTTGGAGTAATATTTTAATTAAGTAACAATGCAATTTACCACTTCTTGAATAGCTGAACTCATGCTAATGTTTCCATTTCTCTTAAACTCTTCATCCAATTGGAATTTTAAGTTTGAAATTTCTTCTAAATATTTATTTTCTATAGCTTTAATTTCTAATTTTTCTCCAATTTTCAATAACGTGTTTAATTCGTTTTTTACTTCATTCTCAATGTTTGTTAACATTTTGTTATTAATATCCTCCATTGAATGTTTCGATAATTTCTTCAGAAAATTGGTTAAATTCTCTTTGAGCCTTTCAACATCTTCTTTTGACTTGAATACTCTATTATGGTCACCGCCAGGGCCTGGTTGACTAGACAGTAAGAAATCAGCGCTTAATTCTACATCTGAGCTTGATCCTGACATTTTACGACTCTGTTGACTGAATACTTCTTCCGAATAACTAAAAACAATAAGAATTTAGAAAAAAGTATGACTGTAATTTATTAAATGCATACTTTTTCTCTAGTTCAACACATTTCTTTTCAAAATATGTACGTAATTCTTCCACTTCTTTATCATGTTTGCTTTCAAGTTCAAGTTTTTGTTTTTGAAACAAGTCTTTTTCATTTTCAAATTCATGTCTCTCACATTCCATTTGGTCCTTCAAATTTATAGAAATCAATATTTTACTCATGAATTTCTTTTATTTTACCTTGAGCTCTTTAATTTCTATACGCAATTCATCAAGCAGAACCTGTCCATTTTCGCCCTAAAAATGACACATTGATCATTTCTATACGTATATTTTTATTAAAAATTTCTTAAATGAGTTAAATGCTTACATTGGTTTCGTCAATTTGGCTTGGATTCTTTCCTGCTTTGAAACAGTGATGTTCATCAAGCATTTTTGATGTTTCTTGTAGTTCACTTTGCAAATGTGCAACTTGAGTTTTGAAATTTTCAATTTGAGCATACAGTTCTTTTCTCTCGTTCACAGATTCACTGAGTGATTCACTCAATTGTTTGATTAAATTATTTTTATTTTCTATGGCATTATTATATTCATTGAACTAAAAGAATTATGTATTATAGATTGCATGTTAAATGAACAAAATTTTATAAATACTTTGGTCTGACAATCTTGTAATTTTAAATTTAAATTTAAATATTCAGTAGCTGAAACCATACTGGAAGTACAAGTAGGATTACTCAACTCCCTTAATGAATCTAACTCTTGTGATAAGGCATGTATATGTGTATCCTTCACAGCCATAATTTCTTCTAATTGTTTTAATTTTTTATTTGTAATATTTTCATTTTTATGAGCAATTTTTTCATCTTTCATATCTTCTAAATTTAACTCTAAATTGGGTAAATAGTTAGTATTTTTTTCATTAATAAGACTTTCATCGCTGATATCAATGTTGGCAAATAGGTTGAAACCTTCTTCCTCAGACTCAACATCTTTAATATCAGAATGAAACACATTGTTTGAAAGAATTTCGTCCATAATACTTTTAGCATGTTTTAAGCCTTCTGCATCGGATAAGTTGGAAAACGTGCGTGCATCCCGATTTTCCGGCAAGCTTTGCAAAAGATTACTTTCAAAACTGCATAAATTTAATGAATTTTCATGAGGTTCTTTAAACCTATTGTCATGTACTTCTTCTAAGGCACTTGGTTTATTAAATATTTCAATTTCTTGAAATGAACGATCATTTTGATAGCTTGCGCTTGAAGTAATATGTTCACTAATAGAGCCTTCTGAAATTATTTCTTCTTGGAATGAGCTTTCATCCTGTAATTAAATATTAAAGTTTCACTATAGTAAAAATGATAAGAAAGAAAAAAGTGTATGAAGATAAAGAAAGTTTAAGTACTTTTTCCTCAGGTTGTTCGCTCTGATCAGTAGGATTTTCCATAGTAGCAACTTTAACTGTTATTTCTATTAATTAAAAACCAAAATCAGATAATGACGATTCATCATTTAGCATTTATATTTTTAGAATTTTTTTCGCAAACCGTTGTAAGTTGAATTACAACAAAAACATTCTGTCTACTGTCAAAAACCAAATAAGAAAATGACATCTTAGATATGAGCTGGGTTCGGTTATTCGGCACGGTACAGGAGTGGAGTTGGAGTGGAGTATTGATCAGCTGATTTAAGTGTTAATAGAGTAAATTTATCCGAACGCAAATGGAGTGTAATTATGTCACTTGTCAATTGTCAGTGAATTTAAAAACAAGGTTATAATTTGTTATTATTATTATTTTTGGTATAAACTACACCGTATGTTCTATTATTAATTACATCCATTATATTGTTTAATATTAAAACAAAAACAGTCTTAAGATTTTTATCAGGTTAAGAACACTTCTTTAAATTTGACAGTTGATATTCTAATGCGCATGCTGACTCCATCAATCGCATTGAAATTGATAGGGTATTAGGNTCAACAAACAAGTTGTAGTGAAATGGTTATAAAATTAGTAACCTAGCATTGCACAAAATAGCTGATGTGAAGATATTTTCAATGGCAATAAAACTAGATTATTTTACAAGATGACTCCAGAAGAAACGATATAATCGGAGTTTACTGTATGTGGTACCGCTAACACAAGAATAGATTTCGAGAAATGAAGAAAATTATAGTACAGTTTGTAAATAATATACATAAATTAGTTTGATTAGGATTAAACAAGCCAATAGACGCACATTTACAACAGAAAATTTGTGCTTTACCTGATTTTCTACGTGAAGCTTACAGCTAAATTTCGCAAGATGCTGCCCAGGCAAATCCCGCTAACATGCAAAAGTAACAAAATTAATCAACAGAATGAACTATTATTAAAAAATCAAAGAAATCACCCTAGGCGGTGAAGTGCAGAAGCACATTTGATATAAAAAGGCATCAAAATTTTTGTTGTGCTGCAACCAAACCATTGACAAATCTTCTCTTACCTCGTTCGACATCATTTCACAATTCGCTCTATCTTTATCTCTTTCTTTTAATTGTTCGTAGAGCGTATTAATCTTTTTGTGTGCTTCGTCTCTTTCTTGTTCCCGTTCGGCTGCTTGTTCCTCAAGAAATTTTTGAGTTGTTTTGTATTTCTTATCGGCCACCTCGATCTACACGTAAAATCGTCTTTTGGTTTTGATCAAAACACATACGACGCACGAATGAAAATATTATACATACACGTTTTTCGCCACTGTTTATTATACGTTAAAGATGAAAAGCATAAATTTATAACACGTGTATGTGTAAATTTTATGAATTAAACGCATCAAGAATGTAAACACAACACAATAAAAAGCAAAAACCAAGCGAAGCTAAAGAATTTTTGTTATGAAGGTCGTAAATCGATAATATTGACAATGGGTCGACGATAGAAGATGATGTTTACATTAAGATATCTTAAATTTATTTATCCATGCCATTATTAACCCTCTGAATTCCAGATAACGATTAAAGAATTTAACCTTAATCTGTTTGGTTACTTCTTAGCTTCTTCATTTCTCATTAATTTAATAGGAACAAAAAAGAACAGACCATACAATAGTTTACCTGTTTTTGTAAGTCTCGTACATCCTTTTTAGCATCCTCTTTAATCTTTTCACTAACACGACACAAATCTTCGATCAACTGAAGAGTGTTGGGATTTACACTAGATCGGGATTGAGCCAACATGGTTCTAGCCTTTTCTTGTAGTTCGACTAGCATCTTTGTGGTGTCTAATAATTTTAAAAAAAAATAAGGATTTATGCCAACAAAAAATGCATACCTAAATCGTAAACTATTGGGGTTCCCTCCTCACCATAACCCTCAGAAATCACTTCCGTACGCCTATTTTCCATAAGTTCAAATATTTTATATTTTGACTGTTCTAAATCAACTTCTAAAAGATGAATTTTGCCTAAAAGATCTGTCACTTTATCCTCTAATGAGCCCTTTTCTTTTTGCAATACCGCAATTATTTCGGTTGCTTCAATCAATTCTTCTTGAAATCTACAAATAGTACAAATTTTATTTAAATCTTAAGATTTAAGTACTCCTTTTGCAATTGTATACTTTTCTTTGTGTTTCTGTTCTAATGCAAGTTTCTTTGAAATCAAAGATATTTCTTCAGATTCCATAGCGTCATTTCTAGAAGAACCTTTAGCCATTGATAATGATAAAATAGCATTGGCTTCTTGCCTTAATTTTTCCAAACACATTTCCAATTCGTTTTTAAGGTCTACTGAAATATCCAATGATATTTGGTCATTTTGTTGGCCCTGAGTATCTATCATTTCAATTAAATTTTGAACATTAGGAGTTAAATGAACTCTCGTTTTATTTCCAGAGCTCAAATCAAGTAATTTACTGGAATTTGTAGCTGTTCCACTACTAGAACCGTCTAAGTCTATTTCTAATTGTTCTATAGTAAATGAATCATTGCCATACTTCAATAAATTATCCACTAAAGTATTATTCAATGCATCTTCAGCTTGATGAAAATATCTAAACAACTGAGATAATACATATCGTAAATTAAACGCTTGTTTCTTTAAATCATCCCTGGAAAAATTTAATTTTTAACACTACCGTCATCGACATCAATTACTCAACTACCTTTCTGAAAGTAAATCCACTTCCATTTTACTATCACCATCTCTTAAACTACGTCTTCTGGCTCTTTCTAAGGCCCCATTTAAACTTTTCAAATGTTCCTCTTTTAATTTAGCAATCTGCATTTCATATTGTTGTTTCAACGTTTCCATTTCTAATTCGTATTTCTCGGTAAACCTTTTGCGAAGCTGTAACAATTCTGAAGGCCAATCTTCGTTTTCCGCTTCATTAGACGCCAATCTCTAGTTATATTAAAGATTTACAATAAATAATAGGTAAAATCAAAATGCTTAAGTAAACCTGAATTTGAGCTTCAAGGGAGCTCATGATATCGATTTTTGCTAATGTTATTTGCTCCTGTAATCTTCTTTCATAGCTTTCTACAACTTCGTTTAGCTCATAGTCTCCTGAACTGACCTAATTGTTAAATTTAAACAATTTGGAGTAATATTTTAATTAAGTAACAATGCAATTTACCACTTCTTGAATAGCTGAACTCATGCTAATGTTTCCATTTCTCTTAAACTCTTCATCCAATTGGAATTTTAAGTTTGAAATTTCTTCTAAATATTTATTTTCTATAGCTTTAATTTCTAATTTTTCTCCAATTTTCAATAACGTGTTTAATTCGTTTTTTACTTCATTCTCAATGTTTGTTAACATTTTGTTATTAATATCCTCCATTGAATGTTTCGATAATTTCTTCAGAAAATTGGTTAAATTCTCTTTGAGCCTTTCAACATCTTCTTTTGACTTGAATACTCTATTATGGTCACCGCCAGGGCCTGGTTGACTAGACAGTAAGAAATCAGCGCTTAATTCTACATCTGAGCTTGATCCTGACATTTTACGACTCTGTTGACTGAATACTTCTTCCGAATAACTAAAAACAATAAGAATTTAGAAAAAAGTATGACTGTAATTTATTAAATGCATACTTTTTCTCTAGTTCAACACATTTCTTTTCAAAATATGTACGTAATTCTTCCACTTCTTTATCATGTTTGCTTTCAAGTTCAAGTTTTTGTTTTTGAAACAAGTCTTTTTCATTTTCAAATTCATGTCTCTCACATTCCATTTGGTCCTTCAAATTTATAGAAATCAATATTTTACTCATGAATTTCTTTTATTTTACCTTGAGCTCTTTAATTTCTATACGCAATTCATCAAGCAGAACCTGTCCATTTTCGCCCTAAAAATGACACATTGATCATTTCTATACGTATATTTTTATTAAAAATTTCTTAAATGAGTTAAATGCTTACATTGGTTTCGTCAATTTGGCTTGGATTCTTTCCTGCTTTGAAACAGTGATGTTCATCAAGCATTTTTGATGTTTCTTGTAGTTCACTTTGCAAATGTGCAACTTGAGTTTTGAAATTTTCAATTTGAGCATACAGTTCTTTTCTCTCGTTCACAGATTCACTGAGTGATTCACTCAATTGTTTGATTAAATTATTTTTATTTTCTATGGCATTATTATATTCATTGAACTAAAAGAATTATGTATTATAGATTGCATGTTAAATGAACAAAATTTTATAAATACTTTGGTCTGACAATCTTGTAATTTTAAATTTAAATTTAAATATTCAGTAGCTGAAACCATACTGGAAGTACAAGTAGGATTACTCAACTCCCTTAATGAATCTAACTCTTGTGATAAGGCATGTATATGTGTATCCTTCACAGCCATAATTTCTTCTAATTGTTTTAATTTTTATTTGTAATATTTTCATTTTTATGAGCAATTTTTTCATCTTTCATATCTTCTAAATTTAACTCTAAATTGGGTAAATAGTTAGTATTTTTTTCATTAATAAGACTTTCATCGCTGATATCAATGTTGGCAAATAGGTTGAAACCTTCTTCCTCAGACTCAACATCTTTAATATCAGAATGAAACACATTGTTTGAAAGAATTTCGTCCATAATACTTTTAGCATGTTTTAAGCCTTCTGCATCGGATAAGTTGGAAAACGTGCGTGCATCCCGATTTTCCGGCAAGCTTTGCAAAAGATTACTTTCAAAACTGCATAAATTTAATGAATTTTCATGAGGTTCTTTAAACCTATTGTCATGTACTTCTTCTAAGGCACTTGGTTTATTAAATATTTCAATTTCTTGAAATGAACGATCATTTTGATAGCTTGCGCTTGAAGTAATATGTTCACTAATAGAGCCTTCTGAAATTATTTCTTCTTGGAATGAGCTTTCA
This sequence comes from Hypothenemus hampei, assembly GCA_013372445.1. NCBI lineage: Eukaryota > Metazoa > Arthropoda > Insecta > Coleoptera > Curculionidae > Hypothenemus > Hypothenemus hampei. Next base: position 122,872 of record JABRWK010000128.1, on the reverse strand, counting down.
TCCTGTAATTAAATATTAAAGTTTCACTATAGTAAAAATGATAAGAAAGAAAAAAGTGTATGAAGATAAAGAAAGTTTAAGTACTTTTTCCTCAGGTTGTTCGCTCTGATCAGTAGGATTTTCCATAGTAGCAACTTTAACTGTTATTTCTATTAATTAAAAACCAAAATCAGATAATGACGATTCATCATTTAGCATTTATATTTTTAGAATTTTTTTCGCAAACCGTTGTAAGTTGAATTACAACAAAAACATTCTGTCTACTGTCAAAAACCAAATAAGAAAATGACATCTTAGATATGAGCTGGGTTCGGTTATTCGGCACGGTACAGGAGTGGAGTTGGAGTGGAGTATTGATCAGCTGATTTAAGTGTTAATAGAGTAAATTTATCCGAACGCAAATGGAGTGTAATTATGTCACTTGTCAATTGTCAGTGAATTTAAAAACAAGGTTATAATTTGTTATTATTATTATTTTTGGTATAAACTACACCGTATGTTCTATTATTAATTACATCCATTATATTGTTTAATATTAAAACAAAAACAGTCTTAAGATTTTTATCAGGTTAAGAACACTTCTTTAAATTTGACAGTTGATATTCTAATGCGCATGCTGACTCCATCAATCGCATTGAAATTGATAGGGTATTAGGAGTTAACTCCATTCACTCCGAACACGAATAAACGAACGGCAAATGACGTGACTCTTTTTACTCCATCGGCAATAAACGAACGGTTTTGGAGTGAAAAGAGAAAAAAGAGTAACCCGAACACAATAACCGAACTTAGCT
>JABRWK010000128.1:91378-103687 GCA_013372445.1 Hypothenemus hampei | reverse complement strand
ATCGTGCCGGATAGTGTTCATTCAGCCACTGTATCACGGGATGGATAAAATGAGCAGGAGCCCCATCCATTTGTAACCACATATTTATCATAATTCCTAATGGTATATCTTCCATAATATTTTGAATTCGTTATGAAGGAAATCTAAGAAATTCCTGACACATGACACCTTTCATGTACAACGTAAGGATTTTTCAATGCATAATAATGATTTTTATGAACATTGAAGAATCCATTTTTAGTGAAACTTGCTTCATCTGTCTACATGATGAATCTTCCTAAATTCGGATTTGCTGTTAAAGTCTGCTTGTATCACCGTGCGAACTCACCTCTTTGAGAAAAATCAATAACTTGGAAGGCTTGTACTTTTTTTTTTTTTTGTAGGGATACGAATGAAAACTTTCGGGTCGAATGAAACACTACTTTGCAAAATGTTTAATTCACTAACAATACTCCAGCTACTTCGAGATGAATCCCCATCGAGAAAGTACAATTGATTGACTCCAACGGGTTAGGTAAATTCAAATTGGAATATGTGATCTTCTATTCACTTGAATACATTTCTGCTGGAATGTCGTAAATTTTGATACCTTATGGAATAGAACCTAAATATACCTTAATTACGGAAAATATAATTACAATTTCTTACCTCACAACTACCGGTAATTTTAAACGTTGCCAAATCTACTGTTTTTATTTTCCTAAATAACTCCGTTAGATTTTAAAAAAGATTTTTTTATTATTTTTCCGATACTCCCTGAGGATCGCCCTACAACGTACTGCAGAGTTGATCCGCCATTTAAGACTCACCCTGTATAATAGTTGCATTTTGCGACATTCGAATTGAAAAACTGACAAATAAAATGATGTTTATACTAAACATAAATACATTTTCAGATTCAACTTGAAAAAATCCGAGAAGCTGATCAACAAGTACGATGGCAACATGAGGATGATGTGGACGAATGTCCGAAGTGTCGGACAGCTTTAGCTAATCCTAAATCAAAATTCCGTTGCAAACACTGCATTCAGATATTTTGTCATGCATGCGTATCACGAGTGGTACCATCTGGACCCAACCAACGACCATCGAAAGTTTGCGACGTATGTCATACCCTACTAGTCAAGAGCTCTGCCCCTTATTTCAGTAAGGAACCACCGATGTCGTGAATGTATGTATACATGATATTGTCGTTGTTATAAAAGTTCTGTCTAAATTTTATTGCGATACATAGTTTATGAAATTCTTAGACGGCTTGTTTAATTATTTATTAAGAAAAATAAAAGAAATTGATTCTAGAAAGTGTTCATTTATTAACTCAATTACTAATTATTATATTTCTTCACATATATTTATTATTTTGTTCTGTATCATTAAACGAAAATAAAAAAAATGAGGAAGTGAGCTGCAAAACTCGGTCATTTTTCTAAAATACAATTTCCAGAAAACACGAAAAACTTGTTCCTAAGAGTGGAACAAAACTGCCACGAACTGATAGTTACAAGGTCTAAAATCTAAAAGATCGAGTTTACTCTAATCAAATGCCACATTCGGAAAGAAAGGAAAAAAATCTTTTAGAAACCACTGCTAACTTGATTTTTTTGAAAAATAAAACAAACGAGTTTTGCAGCTCACCTCCTCAAATATAGAACTTGTTTTCTTCTAAAATATCAATTAATTTCAATTTCTATTTTTTCAACATGGTCAGAATTTTCAACTGACTTTAGTTTATTCAGATGTTTACTATAATCGTATGTTGTAATTCGGGGGGCGATAAATCCCCCATATCCATTATTGCCTTTATAATAAATTCCCACACCTGCTAAAGGCACTGCGGGAGAACTGGCAACTTCCTGTATATCAATGAACGGAATAGTTGTTTGAGCCATATCTTTACCAAAATCAGTATGAGTAAATTCAACATATTTTTCACCAGCACTTTCGTGCATTTTAGATGGGTCCGTTGTTAAAATTGGAACGTCTGCATTCTTAATGTTAAACTTTGTCCTGTAGACAAAAATGTACTTTTATGAGATATTTATTTACTTTTTGATGTTTACCTTTTATTTGAAGGCGAATCGAAGATTTGGAAACTTTCAGTCAGATTTAGAGTTCCCGTTAACCAATTAAAAGGAGTCACGTGTAGAGACAACTGTACAGAATTATCCACTATTTTAAGTTGCACTCCTAAAATAAAACGTAAAACGAGAATAATCCGCATGAATTATGAGGATATACAAGATTTGTTCAACTGAGTTCCATGTAGGAACGATTCAGTTGATATTTTTCATAGCAATCCTTAACAATACGTAACTTTGAAATAGTTTATCAAAAAATAAATAATTTAATACAAGTTTGATCGGCTTGCGATCATTAAATTTTTGTGTGTTTAGAGTTTGCATGTTGAATATAGTAAGTAGTTGAAGTAATTCATTGGATCAATTAGAAACTTACGCTCGATTGAAAACAGATCAACAGATCAAAACAGATAGTTGATTCCATAGATGAACAGGGTTATCCTGCTATAAGAATGTGTGCATCAGGAAATTGAGAGCAAATAAATAGTAGTAATTCGGAATATGCTGTGCGGAGGCTCGAATTTGAACTTGTCATGTCCACAGTGAAAACTGTAATCATGGATTGATTCCGAAATAGCTGAAATAAATGTTCTTCATGACAGTTGACATTTTATAAAAGAACCGAGGTACTGTATGAAAACAACAAAGCTTCTCAAATTAAACAAAAGTACAACATTGAACAAACGATTAAAAAGCAAGTTTTTCGATGACAATGAGGAAACACTTGAAACATGAATATCTGGACCCAGGCGACGTGCACAATAAATCTGCAATGATCTTTTTGAAATGCGTTCCGCATCAGGAATGCCGCTTAACTCAGGACGTTAGACCTAAGCGTTGCCTTACATGGTTTTGCATTTGAAATACAAATAGATATTTGTGAAATGTTCAATTGGAAAAAATCATCAAATTTCCGACACAAAATATGGGTGTGATTGTAGAACCCGTTCACAACATTATACAAAACTAAATTAATAACTTAAGCTTTTTGACATATTGTTTGAAGATCAAAAAAGCTTACCGTTGAACACATGATGGATTAATTTTTTATAAGTTTGGTACACACAGGAAGCGAAACATGACGATGTAGAAAATGAAACAGGAACTCTCGGGACTATCTGGTTTTTAATAACTTTGGACATGTTAAATTTCAGTTTGTTGAGAAATTGCTTGAGCATTTTTTGAAATATCATCAGTTCAGTTTTAACATTTTCGAAATCAGCATAAAAGATGGAAGTTTGAAGAGCTCTTATTTCAATGAAAATTACAACAATAGCGTTTCAATAGCAATAAATAATTTTTTTACCTGTTACTACATGGAGTGTCTTAACTTCTATTTCGTCCATAGTCATCGATGCATCACCAAAACTCATCGTAAAAAAATCTTGTCCACTCGTTATATCTTCGTCTGTTATTTTAAAATCATCAACATCCACCCAATGAACTGTAGACTGGTCTATGTAACCATGAGATAATAACTTCCCCTCTTGAATTTGCAAATGAAGAATGCGATTTTTTTTTATGAATCTTATTCCAGTTACCACGCTACATATAAATAATAATTGTTTTGTTTTTTATGCTCATTAGTTTGAAATATTTACCTATTATTTTCTACGTTGGCTGTTACCGGTCTCAAACTAATATATCTATCCGAAAGCGGACCTTGTTCGTCGCATAAACACACACAATAATGACAGCGAACGAACCATCTCTGCCAACTGTTAACTAGATTTGATGCAGGACAATATTTAGTTTTACCCAAAGTTTCACCACTCTTATATCGGATGTAATCGTAACGTCTTAAAGCTACGTCCTGAAAAAAGATTTTTAGAAAATTTCAATCTCAATTTTAACTATATTCGCATGCAAGTTCATGTCAATTTTTGTTACTTCTATTACTGACCGAAAAACACATTGAAGCATAAGATTCTACAAAAAAACATCCGAAAATTTTTCCAGAACACCTCTCGTTCTTCCGACAGAATGTACTTTTATAGTCATAGCATCCATAATTTTCAGTGAACGAATAGTAATCACACGTTTGCCTGCAAGATCTACTCCGACTCATGTCCACTTCGTTTTCAATGTAACCTTGTAGCAATCTTGTAAATTCATCGTAATTTTTTCCTAGAACAAGTTTAAATTCAATTGATGAAGCCTTAAACACCACCGGGAGTTATTGATGATCGCACAGGGCAATTCCTATTTGCTGCCTACCTTTTATGAAAGTTTTTGGATCACATTTCCATATATCTCGTGGATTTTCAAACACCATAGTCATATTTTTGATGATATTATCTATAGTTTTTCTATATTTGTCACGAGAAAATTTCAATTTAGTTCCTGGAAAGTGGAAATTTTAGAAATGTAACTAAATGTACTCGAATCATTTTACCTGTAATTTCTATAGTTTCTAAATAAAATAAATAAATAAATTGTTGTAAAATATAAACTTTCAAATCGCGCAATCCAACTGAATTGTATAAATTGTAAAATAATTGCTGTGGAGATTGTTCCGAGGTTTTACATTGATACTCCCTATGTAACATCTAATTGGTAAAAATAATTAAAAGTTACCTACTCTGTTTAATTCAATATTACCTGAGTTAAATTCTCAACTAAACTATCTTTTTGTTCGTAAGCGATTTCATGTATTTTATTGATAATCACTTGCACTCCACTCTTATTGTTAAAAATGTCGTAAGATAAATCTTCTATTGAAATACCATTGTTTTTCGGATATTCGTTCAAAAATTTTTCAAACTTGTCATAAATTCGATCAATTGTTTGTAATTCAGCATAAACAATTGGAAAATCGAAATTTGTTCGTAAAGGTTTAATCCCATAGTAGAGATCCTGTGGCATCTATCCATTGAAAGAAACAAAAATAAAATTAAAATTATTAATATCTTAATTCTTCAAATATACCTGTTTCATTTCTTTATTAATATTTGTAAATCCCTTGACAAGATCTTGTTCCCATTTTTCTATTCCATGTTCCGAGTTTGAATTCAAAGCCATTTCCCAAAGTTGATCTTCCAAGTTGAAAAAATTCCATCTTAAATGATCAATGAGTAGTCGTTCTTCGCACAAACACAATGTTACCATAAAACTGAAAATGCTAAACGTTCTGAAATTGAACATTGTTATTTCCAATTGCGATGTTAACTTCAAAATAAGCTCTGTAAATTGTCGAAGACAATTATCAATATTCCGTTGATAAGAAATGGTCTCTGACTGAATACTTGGCCTTTCTATAATATAAACATCTGACACTATTTACGAGTTAAGTCTGGTTAAGTTGATAATAGTGCATCATTTTGCTTAGTCTGACCATTTTAGTCGAGCGAAGCAAGGAAATAAAAGGAATTCATTGTTAATATTAAGATAACAAAGCCGTTTACGTTCTGTGAGAATCAAACTTAAATTGAAAAATATAGTTCTATCGAGGAACGTTCAAAATTCTTTCTTTATGAATGTTTTAATTCAGCGTCCAGAAGTTACTGTTATGAAAAAAAATAATTTCTAATAGGTCGTTTTTGTCTGTTCGTTTGTAGTACCTATTGATAAAAAAGAGCGTTATTAACCCTTAAATGACACTAGGGGTCCAAAATAGCCCAAGGTGTTTTTGAACTTTTGGTTTTTATAAGCTTTATAATCCTTTACTAGACACTTTAAGATACTTGTAAAAAAAACGGCAAAAGTTTATGTTTATAAATAAAACTTTTATAAGTCATTTTCACAGTGGGGTCCAAAAGACCCCATATGGCATTTATGTTATTATTTTCAAGTGTGTCAGTTAAGGGTTAATATGCAAAACGCTTATAAACAAATGGTAACAATGACATCTGCTTCTCAGAATACTATTGCAATTACTTCAAAGCGCCTTAGAAAACAGTTTCTATACAAAATTTCGGGTTAAATTAAAAAAAAAATTAGAAACATTGGCAATTAAATCCAAAATATTTCTTTTTTAATAACACGTGAATCAAGTTCTGTATTCTTAAAATACTGATAAAGGTTACTCAGGATAAACATGTGTCATACTGTTATTGTTCTCAACAAAGGAAAAAATATCTTGATATTTACTTTTATTGTTAAAATGTTTGTCATTGGTTTACTAGCATTGTACTTCATATAAATTTATGTAAGTCCCAATGTCAGTATAGCTTCATCTTCATCTAAAGGTAAATGTTTTAATACAATTAAAAGTAAATTGATATTTATCAAGTAATAAATAAAATATAGAAATCGTTCTAAACAAAAAAAAATTAATCTTCGTATTAAGCAGCTACATCAAAAAATCTGTCTATTATAGCAGATACTTCATCTGGTTTATGCCTTATATACTTCTCAGGATTCTTTGTGAAGTTGAGTATTCCATATCTACAACAGCAACAACATATAAACATGCTTTAAAAAAAAGAAAACATTACAACATACCTATTAAAGAACGAATTATATTTAGGTATTATAAGTTCTTTGTTATCTCTTTTAATACTTTCACGTAATTCAATATCTGGAATAGAATATCCTCTTTGCACTTTAGAAATGTCCTCTATTTCTTTATTAAATCCGGCAAATTTCTCTTTTAGAGCAGCACGTTCTTTATCCTTTAATTTATCACCATAAACGAACTGATCCTCACATTCTATATAGTTTAAAAGTTTATTCCAACTAAAAATATTCAAATAAATTACTTTACACTCAAACAACTTTTTACTATCAGTAGTACCATTGAAAATAAATTTTTTTGGATTCCTGTATGGTATTATAATAATATTCCTCACACTTTGGTTCAGAAATAATGTAAAACTCCAAAAGATTACTTCGTTGTAACGACTTCAAAACGTAATTGTTATTGTTTAATCTGAAAAGTGCTTTCAGAGCTATATCACTGTAATGTTCACTTTTACTGATCAATGTATGATTTAACTGAACCAAGACTTTTTCTAAAAACATATATACACTTAAAATTAGGTGCTCAAATTAAATAATTAAGCTGTAATTACTTATGTACAAACCAATAATGGCTTTATTTTGATCGGTATACTTAAGCTTTTCTAATTGTCTGGAATAATTGGGATCCTGGCCCAATATTATGCCAATTGTATCCGTATAATCCAATAATTGTTCCAAAAACATAATCACATTACTCGTTAATTCATGAACAGTACCATCTGGAGGAAGTTGTGTTATTGAATCGGTTCTTAAACTTTCTGTGAAGTCATCTAAGGCTTTGGCTCCCTAAAAACAGCTCTTAACAAAAATTTTCTATTGAATATAATCAAAAACTTACAGTTGTTTGTAGCATATTTAAAATTGACTCAAATTTTTGTTTTACATTTAAATCACACTGCTCAATAGTTTTATCAAACTCAGGTTTAAGCGATCGTAATTGCTTAAAAATTGGAAATAGCACTAAAACAGTTCCAAAGTCGTGCCGTTGAATACATTTTTTAGCTCTGCCAGCAATATTCTAAAAACTCAAATTCAAATACTGAAAGTTTTCAATATTATACGAAATGTTTCACCTCTCCATCTTGGACCAAAGCATCCATAGCTTCTCTCACTATGAGCTCAAACACCCGAGGTCTGTGTGTAGGAGTTATAATATCTTTCAGTATATGTTGTTCTAATTGCATCAGTTTATGCAATGCAATAATACATATTAAATAATTTTCCATTTCTTGTTCATTATCAACTTCTTCCCCAGTATAAGAAGTATCTACAATAAAATTATTAAATTATTTTTGTTAAACAATTGGAAATTTTTAAATCTACCAAGATGTGACGCCCTTCTGGATCCAAGTGTGAAACCTGTTGAATGTTCTAAAGTCTGCGATGCCTTAAGAAACATTCGATTTGCTTTGCGTTCAAATGCCTGCAATCTAGTAGAATATTGTCTTTTTGCTTCATGTCTGTTTGGAAACTTAGATTTCTAAAGTTCACTAAATGTAGGATTTGCAAATGAAATTTCGTTTCTTTCTTACCAACAATGGAGAACTAGTAGTGCCGTGAACACTGCCTCCACTAACTGATTTCTGATGATTTCTTAGCATGGTTAATGTTCTTTGCAATATATTTCCTCTTGTTTTTCCATAGACAGTTAAAAACTCGTCTCTATTATGGTTCAAAAGCCAAGTAGCTATCTTAATTAATTGATTTTTTGCTTCAGGAGGAATTTGTTTCGTATGCATTATTGAATCTTTGGATTCTTAAAATATCAAATAAACAGTTGTGGATCTAAGTATTAGTTTCGGATAAATATACCCTCTAAATTAATGAGGTCCAAAAGAACAACTGGAAGTATAGGAGTGTTATATCTATCCAATATTGTTTTAAATTCTGTATTCAACTTGTCACTGCCTTTATGAAAAAATGAAGCCTAAAAACTGACTCATGTAGCAATATTCAGATAAATTATTTCATATTCCTCTCTTACCACATTAATTAATTCAACGCTTTGTGGTATGTTTTTTTCAAAATACTTTTGAGCGTTGTGTAGTTTATTTAAAGCATCAATATATCTGTCTAATTCAACTGGACCTTCACCAGGTCCTTTTTCAATTACGGTCTCCACTTTACTAGACACCTCATAGTATCCAATCACATTGTCAAGCAGTTGAAGCGTACAATCAATATCTGTTGTAAATGTAAGGTTCATATTTGTTTGAGTATCATGGACACTTCAAAACTCACTGGTTCTGAATTGGCGAGTGTATGTGGAAAAGGATGTAAATCAAAAAAATATGTAATTGAAGAAAAATTATTTAATTGCCTTAAAATTATTTCTACCACTTGGCACAATTAAAATAAACTTATTTAGACGTTTAGAAGAGCTATTTCTTTTTTCCCATGCATAGATTAAGTAGTCTTAAAGGGCTTAATGCACTTAACCGGTTTAACACATTTTTTGACTTACATATGTCCCTTTTCACATACACTCGCCAATTATTTCTTATGATAATGACATAAATATTGCCACCGATAAGTTTGTACAAGTGTTCTATTAGATTGGTTGCAACATAATGTCAATACGAGCCACCAATTGTCAGCAACACAATTTTCTTACAATGCGTCAAAAGAGCGACAAAAAATTATATTTATTGATGACATTACTTTTTTATCAACCTTGTAATTATAGAAATTTACAAGGTCCTGGTGAGATCCAAATTACAAGAGATATATGTATCATTACTGCGCGGGAAATAGGGGATAAGTCAAAAAGGTTATAACTTGTCTTATCCCTTTTTTTCGAGCACAATAGCGATATTGTATAAAAAGGAATACTATATTGTGCTTTTTGTAAATTCTCAGTCTCTTTATACACTGGCAAAATGTTTTCTTCCAAGCGAGACAATCTCTGATCAAATCTATTCAATATGCTTCCAATACTCTTGATTATATGACTGCTTTTGGACAAACGATCTTGTAATAAGTACAAATTGGCTTGTTCCTATTATGAAGTAGAACAAAAATAGAAACTAACATCATTAATTAATATTCTGAAAAATTACCTTTTCTAGTTTATTTATTATTCTAATCCAGTGGTCTTTTCCATTATACACGTAATATCTGTGATTTAACAAAAAAAATGTGTAAATATGATAAAATATTTGAATAAATACAAGAATTATTATTGAAAAACAATAAAAAAATATTTATAAATAATTTATATGTATTACTGTGACATCTAATTTCTAGGTTATATCCAACTTTCTACCTATAATATTATAGAAAATTTAATTGTTTTTTAACACAGATTATAATCTGTGTTTTTTAAGAATTTATGACGTATTTAATTATGTATTTATATCAGGAATTTGTCTAATAAATTCCGGAATTTTTCAAGAGATTATAATCTTAAGAAAATCACTAAATAGGAATTTTATATTTTTTAATTTGACAGTTTAATTTATTGACAGGATGTCAGTTCAACTGCAACTGTCAAACAAACAGCTGTAAAATGTCAAACGTAAATGGACTCTTCACGTTAAAATTTCTTGTTCGTTCTTCCTGACCTTTTCGTTGTCCAGATCTATTTCCTTTGGGATCAATTGATTGTCAAGAAAAGGTATTAACATATTTCAATCACACTAAAAAATTTCATAAATTCCAAAGCAAATAAATAAATACGTCACAAATTGCAACAAAAACAAGATCGTCACTGTTTAGTCACAGTGTATTCATCAGGTGATATCATTGCACATGCGTATTTATATCCTGCCAGCATGGAACGAATTTCAAATAGCCTAAAATTTCATTGGGCCGGTTGTCGCTCGTGTGAGAGTATAGTGGGACGATGCCATCGGAAAAACTAGAGAAAAGTTCGAATTTTGTGTTAAAAACGCTAAATATCATGGAGCAGAACAATTCTCAAGCGGAACTGGTTCGGGAAAGTGAGGAAAATGGGGATGAGGAACGATCTTGGGGCGATGTGAAATGGAACGAATGGATTTCAGTTGGTGTCCTATGTTACGTAAATTTGATTAATTATATGGATAGATTCACAGTGGCAGGTAAGTGTAATTGAAAAATTATCGCTATGTTTAGTCATGATAATTGTACAATTTATATTTTTTTAAGGAAATTTTTATTTTATGATATATACGTTATAATGGGCTTTACAGTTGCAACAATTTCTGTATGTTAATGCTAAATATTACTTTCACTTGACAAGTTCAATTTCACAATTTATAGCCTTAACTGATGCTTCTGGTTATAACTTTTATCATTGACAGTCAATTTTTAATAACAATAATATGTACAATGGACTGCTTTGTATTCACCACAAAACTGCAGTATCATTAGCAATTTTTATTTAAATTATCAAATACAGAGTGTTTAAAAAATTTTTAGACCACATTAACACCTGAGAGTACTTCTAAACTTTGCAATGAATTAAGAAATACCACTTTTATCTTGTTACAAAATCATTAATCTTCAAATAAAGCACTTAATGCTTGTGCTTATATGAACTACATTTTCCAGATGATAAGCCTTATAAAGTTGTAGAACGTAATGCAAACTGTACCTAATATTTAAAAAAGCTATCAAATTCGAAGTTACATAATTTTGTATTGGAAGTATTGAAAAATCAAATATTATTAACTATTCCCAGCCAATTAGCTATGAAAGTTGGAAAGAAATGTTTATAAAGATACTTTAATCACGTTTGATTTAGAAAAAAATTCTATTCAATTGTTCAACCTAATTGCTTATCCAGCCTCTATACAAAAAAGACATATTTTTTTGCAAATTTCGGGTTTAGTGACCTCCTAAAGTTGGGCAGATTTTATAGTAGATACCCTGTATACTCTGCTAATTCATAGTGTTCTTGTAGATGATGTAGAAGATTTTTTTTCTACCTTATCATTCTAATCAAAACGCTTACCTTGCTTTTTGAGGTGACTGAAAGATGTGAAAATCTCAAACTAATAGTTCTGAGCATTTTTCTTTTATTGCACAATTTCCCATAATAGGCCAAGTATGGTCATGAAATGAACTGAAACCACATAATAGCTTTCCGAGATTGATGGACAAATGTGTTTAAAAATTGAACAAAAACTTTCCGAGGATACTACAATTCAAATCGTCCAAACCAATTTTAACGTGGTCATTTAAGATATTTTCTTAATTAACTGTCATTCTGTCCTATAATACTTATGAACTTTTATTTGCGTTATTTATATCGTACACAGCAAAGTCAGGGTCGCAATGACAATGAAAGACGACTATTTCAAAGCAATTATTATCTAATTACATATAATTTTCAAGTAAATTGTCACTTATTATATCGAATTTCAATATTCATCTACAGAAATCATAAAATTACTGTAAAAAAAAAATTAAAATTTTATGTCCAAATCGCGCAACAAATGGCCATCGATACTCATTTATTGAATTTTTTTAATGTCACCCATTTCAAAAAGGATTTGACTACAAGAAATAAAATGTCCACTGGTGAAACATGTTCAAGAATGCAAATCTAAGGTGGCGATTCTAAAAAGACAATCAATTCACAGCTAAAGTGAAAAATTTACATGCAAATGTAAAAATTGACCTGTTACTATTCCTGTTGCATTCAGCAACACAAGGCAATGAAAAATGGAAAGGCAATTTTATAGAAAGATTGGCAAGACTTTTAGAAAATTTTCACTGGAAAATGAAAGGACTTTCTATAACATTGTATTGTTCTGGATGTTACTATTGCTACCTTTACCAAATT